>JAMKQA010024349.1:0-28212 GCA_024699735.1 Posidonia australis
GTGTCGAAATCATCTCGAGGCAGTCGTCGGCATGGTTACAATAACCATTAGAATAATTATAGGATTTGCCTAAAACGAATTAGCAAGATTTCACTTGGGGTGTGGGTAGAATAAAAGACGATATGATTTAGAAATTATAGGTTCTTTCCCTAGATGGTATAGATTGGACTTTAAGGATAATGATAGCATCCCTAGGTCTACGGCTTGTGTGGTTTTGTGTGTGGTGCGATGAATGGAGTATTCGACAACATTGTTCCAGGTGTTTGAGCCAATCTAGCTGTGCTCCTGAGGGACACCAGCCAGTAGGTGTCTTACACTTGGTGCAAGAGTGTATAGTTTTGGTTGTATTTGCTTTGCTGTGGTGTCTACTGAGTTGGTTTGACACTCATAGGATGTTTTGTTGTTGTTTTCTTGGGTTGTGGTCGTGGGTTGAGCGTGGAGCTCGTGAACCCAGACGCTCCCAAGGTTCTTTTGTCTGGGCTTGATAGGAGAGCTGTCAAGGCTGTGTTTTGTTTGTGGTTTCTCGACCTTTGATTTCCATGCTGCTGTTGGGCACAGTTTTTCTTGAGTTTAAAGGGCATTTAATGATTTTGAAAAGGTTTTCCCAAAGAGAGTTTTGGAAAGAGAAAAGTATAGATTTGAGAATGGTTTTGGAAAGAGTTTTCTAGTGTTTTCTGTTTACGTTGGGGGCCGATATACCTGAGGCTAAGATTCGTCAAGTCATGGAGGTATGACACTCCTCGACTGTCAGTTCGAGGCTAGGGTTGTGGTCCGTAGGTTGAGGTGTTTTATGGCATGACGGGGAGTTATGATACTCCTACTATCACTGTGATCATTGAGGCTTGGGTGTTGTCGGGTGTGGAGTTATGAGAGTCCTTCCTAAGCACCGTGTGGAGGGCGCCGTGAAGAGGTGTACCCTGTGGTGGCCAGTGCAGGTGGGACATGCACCCCGCAGCTGGTAGCGTCCTATGAGACAGGACTGCCTTCCCAAGGAGGGACTGGCTTTGTTGAGGGTTCTCCAAAGAGGGAGAATCGCGGGACGATGAACGCTCCTACACAGGGTGGTCTTCACCGTGGTAGTGCAGGCACCGTAGTCGTTCCTCGATGAACTGCTTGTGGCCAGTGTCATTTGCATGACGTTGGGCAGCTCGACACACTATTTGTGCTTATGGTTGTGGAGAGTCCTGGTTTGAAAAATCAGGCTCTGGGCCTATTGGATGCCATGGTTTTGGCACCTGTTGAGACGTAGTGTTTGGGAGCAGTAGTTCTGTTGTTTAGGGAGCAGAGGCTCCAAGGCTTGGTGTTGTGTTTGGGTCCAGAGGGGACCATGTTGTACAGAGCAGAGTCTCTATAGTTGTGCTTTTAGTGTTGTTTTGGGCTTGAGACGACGAGAGTAGCTTTCTCAGGCATGCATAAAATGTTTTAAAAGTGCACACACATGGTTTTGCAAAGGAAAAGAAATGAATGGTTTTAATGGCATGGTTTTGTGATTTTGTGGCCTATCGGGCAGTGGTAGACTATTTGGTTTGGTGTTGCAGCATATGAGAGGGACGCCAATGCTTGTGTGCTGGGGGTCGGTAGATTGCCCTTTTGGTTTGTCGGCATCTGGGTGTGATTCCTGTGCTTGGTTGCTCGTGGCATAGGTTGTTGAGTTGTAGATAGGGTGCATGCTAGGTGACCGTTGAGTGGTCACTCACATGTGCTTTGTTTTTGTGTTTTGGTAGGTGCAAGGCAGTAGCTGTTGGTTGCTAGTGCATATAGGAGAAGTCACGCCACCACACATCGTGGATCTAGGTGAGTGTTAGTTTAGTTTGTTTCTATTGTTTATTAGTTTTATTTCCTGTTGAGAGTACTTAGCCTTAGCTACATCATTAGTGTAATTGTTGGTTAATAACCAAGATAAAATTGATTAAAAATGAAAATTTGTAGCTAGGTTTAGTGGTAGCAACTTGGGAGTCGTTACAGTTGGTATCATGGCTTAGCTCCACCTAGCGGCACTAGCCTAGGGATGTCTGGTAGGGTGACTCCATAGAATTGCATATCATGCATTCCTACACCTTGATTTTATTAATTTTCTTGATTTTCGTTGCTTGTGGTCTTAAGGAGTGTCTTCGGCTCCGTTTCCAGTTTCAGCTAAGCTTGTGGTTGAAGGACCACAAGGAACCTTGGGAGTGGCAATCTGCATTCTCAATTGGAGATGGATGTCGACTCTTTGTTGGAAGGATTCCTAGTGGTTGGGTATCTTGTGATCATTGATTTGCTAAAACTGCTTGAGAGATAGCAGTTGGGAGCAAAGTGTGAAGTAGTGTTCGCTCCTATGGAGCTGTTTGCTAGGATTCCTCAACTTTATGGAGCGTGGTGGGGTGTTGTCCACGAGTTTTGCGTGGGTTGAGCACTGAGTTGCCCGTGGGTGTGGTGGTGGTTGTTTTCTGGGCATGACTCTGTGCTAACTGCCAGGGCAGGAGGCCCTATGGTGCGTGTGGTCAAACGAATCGTGTTACCTAGAGGTTGTTCACGTCTATAGTGGGTGCTGGTCTGCTTGGTGTGCTACGTCTATGAGGAGGCAGGACATTTGCTTGGGAGGTGCCTTGTTCCTTTAATGGGGATTAGGTGACCTCCATCTGTTGGCCAGAGGACTTGTTTTCTTTAAGGGGGTTAGCCACCACCTAGTGCTGGGCAGGTTGGTGTTTTGCTATGGAGGGTAGGGTGCAGCAGTTGTCTGCCTCTAGTGTACCCTCCATAGTTGTTGTTTCTTGTTATTTGTTTGTTTGTTATTGTTGTTTGCTTGTTTGTTTGTTTACTGTCTGTTCTTGCTGGTGTTTGTTGTTGGTGGTGGTGGTCTATGGTTATCATCAGTCGTCTATCTATTATTGTTGGTGTCGGTGTGGGAGGATGCCTACAACTCTGTCCTCCTGTAGTTGCATCTGGATGAAGCGTGAGGCTTCTCGTATGTGTGATTGTTGTTGTCTTTGTGGTGGGTGTGGAGGATGCTTTGAGCGCCATCCTCCTGTCGTCTCTAGGTGATTCGATGGGTCCCCAACTGTCTATTGTGGTCTCTGGGTGACTCGATGGGTCCCTAGGAGTGTGTTGTTGTTTTGGGGAGGCTCTGGTGAGTTATCCAAGTCTATGTTGTTCCTTCTAGATGCTCTATCTGAGGATGGGGTATCGAGGGGAGGGTGATGCACATGGAGTCGTGCGTTGATGTTGTGTGGCTGTGTCGCACATGTTGTTTGGGGCTTGGTCGTGGAGTGGCATCGTCTGATGTGTTGTTTGTTGTGTTGTCTAGGGTATCTTGTTGGGATACCCAGTGGTCTTGGTTGATTGTGGCTTGGATGGCTTTGCGCATTTAGGCAGTGGAGATTTTCTCTAGTGTTTCCTTTGGGTGCCTTGGTGTTGATTTTCTTGTTTGCTTGTAGGTTGGATGGTGTAGTACTATTCGACCTGTGGAGATTTTCATTCTCCTATGTTTGCTTTTGGGTTTTGAGCTTCTTCGGTACAGATGGTGTGAGTCAAGTGGAGTTGGTTGCCTGTCTCATTGGGTGGCGTCACTGGTCGAGCTAGTGGGTGTGATCCCACATGTTTTCCTCTAGGTGGTTGTTTCTTGATTCAGGTGTAACTATTCTCGAAGATCTAGCAGAGGTATCTTTGGGATAGTGGCACCACGACGGGGCTTGCCCAGGGAGGAGGAACAGCTCGTGTTGGTTTGGACACATCTGCTAGGAGTTGCTCTAGATTGGAGATCCATTTGAGTTTGACTCCCAAGTGGTCTTACCATTAATGTGGTTGTTTGACTGGAAACAATGACTTTTGTGGCTATGGACTCTAGATTGTAGTATCTTTGACGTGAGCTTCACACTTAATAGGTGGTTCAAGTGTGTTTTAGTGGTCTCACGCCTAGAACTACAAGGCTGTTGTCGCAACAAGCGGTAACGAGTCCACCAAATATCCTTTTGGGTTGGGATTAGTTCCTGTTGTGATGAGGCAAAGTGGTGTTTTGTGGTTCTTGCCCGTTAGGAGGATCATAGAAGGAACTATCCACCCACGTGTTTGGTGTTGGCCACAGTGGAGGTTGTGCTCTAGATCCGGTGGAGTGTCAATCTGGGAAGCAGTTCCTAGAGACAGATAGCACATGGTTGGCTAGTCTGTCGATGCACTCCAGATCCGTGAAGAACTTTGTTTTGTCTCAGTAGCTAGATTTTCTCTTGTACCTTGATTGGAGGAAGTTTTCTAGGGTGATGAGAGATGTTGCTGAGCACGAGGTGTGGAGTTTGGTGGTTACTGACCAGGTTGTGCATCAGAGTGGCATTGAGGAAGCGTGGCCAGAGCTGGTTGCACCTCAATCTTGTGGTTTGCGTGTCTCCAAGGGTGTTCTAGATGTTTCGTGACTCTGGGAGACACTATTTTGGAGCCTCTGTGTGGAGGTTTTGTGCCCAGAAGGGACTTCACGAGGGATCTCGGTGCTGTTCGGACTCCATGAGAGCTATGCCCTTGGTGTCACCTTAGACCTAAGTAAGATGAAATGACTTTGTGAGGCGGAGATTTCTCCTACTGGTCGTGGATTTTGGGTGGCATTGTTGTGTTTTTGTCTGGGTTGTTCTAGTGATGTTCTAATTTTGGTGTCCTTGGTGTTTCGCCGAGAGAATTTCAGGGGCAAAATTCTTTTAAGGGGGTTAGGCTGTAACGACCTAAGTTTTAGAAGTGATGCTTTGGCCAAATAATTAAGGTGAAATTCAGATGTGTTAGGCTTTGGGGGCCCTAGTGCCAAATGTGGGACACATTCTCAATAGTGTTTGACGCTTGGATTGTGGGTTTTTGGCCTTTTGATGTGGTGTGGTTTGGCTGTTGTGTTGGCCTATGTAGGAGTTTTGTGGGTTTCTCCTAGGCCATGGTGTTTTGATGGTGGGTCCCTGGTGGCACGAGTTACATGGATGTGGGAAGTTGCGTGGTTGGGTCTCGTGTTGTGCTTCTTTCTTTCTTTTCCTTTCTTTTCTCCTTTTTGTTTTTTCTTCTTTTCTTTCTTTTTCTCTCTCCTCCCACTTGCCTGCCCACCCCTACCTTCCTCTCCTCCTTCTTCATTATAGGGGGGACGAGAGGGAGATGAGGGGGGAGATCAGAGAGAGAGGGAGACGAGAGGGGGAGAGATGAGAGAGTGGGAGAGAGAGAGAGATGATCCAGAGAGGGTTGAGGAGCCGCCGCTATCGAGTTTGCCACCGCCTCGCTACCGTCGCAGGGAGGAGGAGGAGAGGAGCTACTCATGGTTGGGAGGAGGGAGGTGCGTCGCCGTTTCGCCGTTCATCGCCGTTGCGTCTACGATGGAGGTACACATCCCTTAGGCTTCCTTTTAATTTCCAATTTGATGTTTAGGGGCATGATAGTCTGAATTGCATGTGTGTGGATGCTTGGAATGTGTTTAGGAATTTTTGGAGATTTATTGTGGCATTTATAGCCATTTATGGTGGTTGTTGGATTTGGGTCTTTTTGACCTCTCTGTGCTTGGAAATTCATATCTCCTTGTGTGGTGATTGGATTTCAATTTAGTTTGTTGGGTTTTGGGGTAGACTCGAAGGTCTACAACATATATTTTGGGTGTTATTTTCAATGGTTGTTTGGTGGATCCGATTTTGGTTCCCACTTCGAGCGAAATTTGGGTCCCTTGTCTCAGGCTGTTTGAATTCTGACAAAAAACTAGGGGTGCAGGCCGATTGCGTGGACCACATGCGTGAGTCCGACAATGGTTTTGGCCCCTGGTCTAGGCTCCGTTGGAACTCAGATGAAATTGCCTAGGGCGCGGGCTAGTCACGTGGCCCAGAAGCGCGGTTCGGCTAGGGCTTCTGGGGTGTTTTCCAAGGCTTTAATGGAATAAATGATTATGATAACCATTAGAATAATTGTAAGATTTGCCTAAAACGAATTAGGAAGATTCCACTTGGGGTGTGGGTAGAATGAAAGACGATATGATTTAGAAATAATAGGTTCTTTCCCCTAATAATTTAGATTGGACTTTAGGGATAATGATAGCATCCCTCGGTCTACGGCTTGTGTAGTTTTGTGTGTGGTGCGCTGATGGAGTATTCAGCGGCACTATTCTAGGTGTTTGAGTTGATCTGGCTGTGCTTCTGAGGGGCATGAGCTCGTAGGTGTCTTACACTTGGTGCCAGAGCGTATAGTTCTGGTTGTGTTTGCTTTGTTGTGGTGTCTTCTGAGTGGGTTGGACACTCAGAGGATGTTTTGTTCCTGTTTTCTTGGGCTGTGGTTGCAGGTTGAGCGTGGAGCTCATGAATCCAAACACTCCCAAGGTGCTTTTGTCTAGGCTTGCTAGGAGAGCTGTCAAGGCTGTGTTTTGTTTGTGGTTTCTCGACCTTTGATTTCTGTGCCACTGTTGGGCACAGTGTTTCTTGAGTTTAAAGGACATTTAATGATTTTTAAAAGGTTTTCCAAAAGGGAGTTTTGGAAAGAGAAAAGTACAGATTTGAAAATGATTTTGGAAAGAGTTTTCCGATGTTTTCTGTTTGCGTTGGGGGCCGAGATATCTGAGGCTGAGATTCATTGGGTCTTGGAGGTATGACACTCCTTAACTATCATTTCTAGGCTACGGTTGTGGTTCGCGGGTTGAGGTGTTTCGTGGCATGACAAGGAAGTATGATACTTTGCTATCACTGTGAGCACAGAAGCTCAAGTGTTGTCGGGTGTGGAGGTATGAGACTCCTTCCGGAGCATCGTGTGGAGACAGGACTGCCTTCCCAAGGAGATGTTGGCTTTGTTGAGGGTTCTCCGGAGAGGGAGAATCGCGGGACGGTGAACGCTCCTGCATAGGGTAGCCATCACTGTGGCAGTGCAGACATCGTGGTCGCTCCTCAGTGGATTGCTAGTGGCCAGTGTCGTTTGCTTGGCATAGGGCAGTTTGACACATTGTTTGTGCTTGTGTTTGTGTGGAGTCCTAGTTTGGAAAGTCAGGCACTAGGCCTATTGGATGCCATGGTTTTGGCGCCTGTTGAGGCGTAGTGTTTGGGAGCAGTGGCTCTGTTGTTTTGGGAGCAGAGGCTCCGTGGCTGGTGTTGTGTTTGGGTCCATAGGGGACCATGTTGTACAGAGCAGAGTCATTGTAGTTGCGCTTTTGGTGTTGTTTAGGGCTCGAGATGGAAAGAGTAGCTTTCTTGGGCATGCATAAAAGGTTTTAAAAGTGCACGCACATGGTTTTGCAAAGGAAAAGAAAAGAATGGTTTTAAAGTCATGGTTTTGTGATTTGTTGGCTTGTCGAGCGGTGGTAGACTGCCTGGTTTGGTGTTGCGTCATACGAGAGGGACGCCAATGCTTTTGTGCTGGGTGTCGGTAGATTGCCCTTTTGGTTTGTCGGCACTTGGGTAAGATTCTAGTGCTTGGTTGCTCGCGGCATAGGTTGCTAAGTTGTAGATGGCATGCGTGCTGCGTGACCGTTGAGTGGTCACTCACGTGTGCTTTGTTTTTTGTGTTTTGGTAGGTACAGGACAGTAGCTATTGGTTGCTAGTGCATATAGGAGGAGTCACACCACCACACATCATGGGATCCAGGTGAGTGTTAGTTTAGTTTATTTCTTTTGTTTATTAGTTTTATTTCCTGTTGAGAGTACTTAGCCTTAGCTACATTATTAGTGTAATTGTTGGTTAATAACTGAGATAAAAAGGATTAAAAATGAAAATTTGTAGCTAGGCTTAGTGGTAGCTGTGACCATGCCGGTGGAACCCTACATGGCTCTCCTTACGGTGCATGAAAGCACTCAAGGTGTCCTGATATGGTTACGGCAAAGATGGTGAATCCAGGGAACAAGACGACTCAGAAACACCAAGGAAAGATATGAAAAGGACAAGAAAAGGAGTCGCCACCTAGTCTTTTAATGGAAAGACAAGGAAAAGCAAACACGAAAGAAAACCAAGAAGAAAACAAGATAAAGAAAACATGTATGCTCTGTGCCTAATGGATGTAGTGCACAAATCAATGCGGGCTAGAGAAAGGGTATGGATTCATGTTATGCATGGGAAAACAAGATAAAGAAAACATGTATGCATTTTTGGTCAAATTCATGATTCCTAGGAGTTAAAATGCAATTTTGCCATTAAAACATGTATTTAATGCAATTCTGAAGAAATTCAGGACAAAATATGCAAGAAAAAGAGTCCATGTTTGAAAATAGAAATTCAAGACTAACATGCAAAATTACCCTAGAAAACATGCATTCAGTGTGAAATCAGTAAAATTTAGGGGCTAAAATGCAATTCAGGTCACATTTGAGCAAATATTTGAATTCTCAGGGTTTAACTTGCAATTTTGACAGAGAAATAGCATTCAGAATTATTTTAACAATGCTCAGGGTTTTTTTTGCAAAAATGATGGACTTTAATGTGTGAAAAGTAACTCAGAGGGTCTTATATCAAACTTTAAAGCATGAAAGGCATTAACAAGATTATTCAGGGGGCACATTGCAATATTTTCAAATCAAACTTTATTCAAACGATTTAAACAAAACATTGCAAGGACATAATTGTAAGAAAAAGGACCTACTTGTAAGAAAAGAAGGACCTAACTGTAAGAAAACAAAAGTATCAGAAGTTTATTCAAAGAAAACTATTTTTTTAAAGAAAAAAGACAGACAGTCGCCAACGATCATATCTCACCGGCGACGACGACTGGGGTGCAATCACAAGCTTTCCCATGGCCTGATTTTGCATCCAACTACACGATAAGCAAGAGGAGAGGAAAAGAAAAGGATTTGGCGGTTTGGATCTGAGGGCTAGTGGCTAGAATGGGCTGCCCATCTCCCTCGCCGTCGTGACTGCTCCGGTGATGGTGCCAGAGAAGAAGGAAGGTGTTGTAGGCACTAGCACGGTGACTTTGGGCTGCTGGAGGCTTGGCGGTGCGGTGAGGAACATTTCCCCTCTTTCAGAAGCAAGAATGGGACACTCCTCCCATCCTCGAACCTTGCTCGCTGTCGACACGATCCAACTCCGTTGAGGTTGACTGTGGAGGTGATCCAGTGCACGAGGCTTGTCTACAATGGCTCCAGAGTGCTAGGGGCACGTCGTGGAATGTTTTTGGTGGCTTGGAGAGGCGTGGCGAAGCTGGAGGTGCACGGTCGCGAAGCACTATTCATTGTCTTCCCCGACGACGGCATGATATCACGATTCTGGTGATCTTCTACTAAAGGCTCAGGGAGGCAGCGAAATGGCACACTAGGGATTGAAGAAGCAAGAGGGACCTCAGGGAAGGAGGATCGAGCACCCTGGGGCAAAGATCATGCCCTGGACATGCACCCCCACCTAGGATGCCGGAAAATGGTGCCGATGAGGCTTGGAAACTCGATTCCGACCAAAGGAAACCTCTGGCTTAGTTGGAATCGATCAGGGGAGGTAGAAGGAGACCTAGGAGAGCATTTTTGAAGTAAATTGAGGTCTGTGGATGGCGTACTTGGACTAGCAGTAACCTTGGCCGTCGAAGCTCATCGGAGGTTGCCGAAGCTTACCGGAGATCACTAAAAACTCTGATTTCTCTCCTCCATAAGCTTCCTCCTTGCTCATGGATAACTCTGGTTGCTCTAGTTGGGAGGAAAAGGCTTTGGGGGGCTCTCCTCTCAAATTTTCCAATCTTTCCTTTCATTTGAAAATGGGGGTTATTTATTGGCTTCCAAATGGCTTGTCTGGTTGTTTTGGTTAGAGTGGGAGGTGGTTAAGGTGGCTAAAGTGAAGTGGGAAGTGGTTAAGGTTGTTGGACTGAAGTGGGAAGTGGTTAAGGTGGTTAGAGTGAAGTGGGTAGTAGTTATGGTTGTTAGGGTTTGACATTAGTGTTTGACTTATGGTTTATGGTTTGACCTAGCTTTAGGATTTGGATTAATGTTTTGAATTTGGTTTAGGTCTTAACCTAGGGTTTAGGGTTTCGATTAAGGTTTAACCTAGGGTTTAGTGTTTGGATTAGGGTTCTGTAGTTTTGTTTGGCTTTTTTGGGTTTTTCTAGGGTTTTTTTGATTTTTTTAAGGTTTTTGATGGTTTATTTAGGGTTTTATGATTTTTTTTTTTTTTTTGTAGGATTTTCCTAGAGTTTTTAATATTTTTTATGGATTTTTAGAGTCTTGTTAGGGTTTTGTCTAATTGCAAGCATATGAGGGTGTCTACAGATGCCCCTCCCTGAGCAAGGTCGGAGGACGAATGGAATAGAGACCGATACTCAGGGTTGACAGAGACACCCCACCCCTTCTTACAAGGAAAAGAGATCAGGAGGAGGAGATCATCGCTCGGAGTTGACGAAGATGCCCTGTTTGAAGCCGCAAGAAAGCGTTATTTAATGGCAACCAACTACCAGTCGATGAATGTGCCAGATGTCCTGTCTCCCTGAATGCCACAGTCGAAGCCAACATCAAACAAACCAATATTAGCTGACAAGTTGACGACCAATCAGCTCCTAAAAGACATGACTGATAATCACACTTGTCGAAAAAAAAACGCCAGACAAGACTCACGGTACTTGCAAACCGAAGAGTGACTAGTCACGGAAGTCATCCGGGTAGTTCGGGCTACCAACCCAAAAGGATGGAAGGAACAAGAGAGTGGGGAACCCATCGGACATCACAGGGATTGCCCAAGTAGTTCGGGATACCAGCCCAAGAGTGACTTGACACAAGATCCAAAGAAAACACCTGGCAAAAGAAGACAAAGCAGAAAAGCGAATCATCCAACAAAGAAGTAGTCAATGCTGGTTCAAAAGAAGAATAAACGAACACATCATCCGAGAAGCTGGCAGTGACGGTTCAGAAACCTAGAAAGCATACACGCCAACCAGAAGGCAGTTGGTGACAGTTTGAAAGGCTGAAAGGTGAACACGCCAACCGAGAAGCAGTCGGTGACGGTCCAGAAGGAGGATAAACGAACACATCAACTGAGATGCAGGCAATGATGGTTCAGAAACGCGAAAAGCAAACACGTCAACCGAGAGGCAGTCAGTGACAGTCTAGAAGCAGGACAACCGAACACATCATCTGAGAAGTAGGCGGTGATGGTTCGAAAATCCGAAAAGAGAACACGCCAACAAAGAGGCAGTCGGTGAGGTCCAAAAGGAGGACAATCGAACACATCATCCGAGAAGCAGTCGGTAATGGCTCGGAATTCTGAAAAGCAAACACGCCAACCGAGAGGCAGTCGATGATGGTCCAGAGGAAGGACAACCGAACACATCATCTAAGAAGCAGTCGATGATGGTCCAGAGGGAGGACAATCGAACACATCATCTGAGAAGCAAGCGATGATGGTTCGGAAATCCGAAAAGTGAACACACCAATCGAGAGGTAGTCGGTGACGGTCTAGAGAGAGGACAACCGAACACATCATCCGAGAAGCAAGCGATGTTGGTTCGAAAATCCGAGAAGCGAACATGCCAACTGAAAGGTAGACGATAATGGTCTAGAAGGAGGACAACTGAACACATCATCCGAGAAGCAGGAGGTGATGGTTCGGAAATTCAAAAAGCGAACATGCCAACCGAGAGGCAGTCGATGATGGTTTAGTGGGAGGACAACCGAACACATCATTTGAGAAGCACGCGGTGATGCTTTGGAAATCTAAAAAGCAAACACGCCAACCGAGAGGCAGTCAGGGATGGTTTAGAAGGAGGACAACCGAACACATCATCCAAGAAGTAGTCAGTGATGGTTCGTAAATCCGAAAAGCAAACACGCCAACTGAGAGGCAATCGATGATGGTTCAGAAGGAGGACAACTGAACACATCATCCGAGAAGCAGGCGGTGATAGTTCAAAAAATTAGAAAGTGAACACGCCAACCGAGAGGCAGTCGATGACGGTCCAGAGGGAGGACAACCGAACACATCATCCGAGAAGCTGGCGATGATGGTTTGGAAATCCGAAAAGTGAATACGCCAACCGAGAAGCTGTCACTGACGGTCCAAAAATAGGACAACTGAACACATCATTCGAGAAGCAGTCGGTGATGGTTCGGAAATTCGAAAAGCGAATGCACCAACCGAGAGGCAGTCGGTGACGGTTCAGACGGAGGACAACTGAACACATCATCCGAGAAGTAGGCGGTGATGGTTCAGAAATCAGAAAAGCAAACACGCCAAACGAGAGGCAATCGGTGGCGGTCCAATGGGAGGACAATCGAACACATCATCCGAGAAGCAGTCGGTGATGGTTCGAAAATTTGAAAAGTGAACATGCCAACCGAGAGGCAGTCGGTGATGATCCAGAGGGAGGACAACCGAACACATCACCCGAGAAGCAGGCCGTGATGGTTCGGAAATCTAAAAAGAGAACACGCCAATCGAGACGTAATCTATGACGGCCTAGAGGGTGGACAACCAAACACATCATCCAAGAAACAGGCGGTGATTGTTCAAAAATCCAAAAAGCGAACATGCCAACCGAGAGGCAGTCTGTGACGGTTCAGAAGGAGGACAACCGAACACATCATCTGAGAAGCAGGCAGTGATGGTTCGAAAATCTGAAAAGCGAACATGCCAACCGAGAGGCAGTCGGTGACGGTCCAAAGGGAGGACAACTGAACACATCATCCGAGAAGCAAGCGGTGATGGTTCGGAAATCCGAAAAGCGAACACACCAAGGGAGAGGCAGTTGGTGACGGTTCAGAAGGAGGACAACCGAACACATCATCCGAGAAGCAGGCGGTGATGGTTCAGAAATCTGGAAACCGAACACGCCAACCGAGAGGCAGTCGGTGACGGTCCAAAGGGAGGAAAACCGAATACATCATCCAAGAAGCAGTCAGTGATGGTTTGGAAATTCGAAAAATGAACACGCCAACCGAGAGGCAGTCGATGACGGTTCAGAAGGAAAGATACCAAGTGGGCAAATGACATAATACCGATATCAAGAGAACAATACCAAAAGGCAGCTAACATGCCCCTCGTAATAGGGGATGAATACCAAAAGGTAGCTGACATGCCCTTGGTATCGGAACACTAAGGATGCTGCTGAAAGAACAGAAGAATGTTGGGGGGC
Source organism: Posidonia australis (assembly GCA_024699735.1). NCBI lineage: Eukaryota > Viridiplantae > Streptophyta > Magnoliopsida > Alismatales > Posidoniaceae > Posidonia > Posidonia australis. The sequence goes on from JAMKQA010024349.1 coordinate 12,998, forward strand.
CTAGACAACTGGTTTAGCCAACATAATTTGCCAAGGGGATCTTATTCAAGTACCAGTGCACCCTGGATCATCGTCGCTAAGGGGGATATCAGTTGGAACAGCTGGGGATCTGTTGTCTATGCCCAATGCTATCTTGAATGAAAGTGTTTGTGACATGCCAACGATGCCCCAAATCTGATGCTTGACTCGCTGCAATGTCTTGCTGTAGTTGTCACTTTGTAGGAGCCATTATGTAATGAATGCCACTTCCCTATAAGAAGGTGCATTGACCATCATTTGGAAAATAATTTGCACCAAGCATTCTCAAAACAATCCTCCTTTCCACAAGGCAGCTTACATGCCCCTGATCGAAGGCTCTTGTTCAGTTACGTAGTAAGTTGATGTTCTGTCAGGCGCATGATATGTGACTTTCGACCAAAGAGTAGCTGAAATGCCGCTGGCTGAAGGTACTGGTTCAATTACACTATAGCTGGTGCCCTGTCAAGCACATGATACATGACTTTTGACCAAAGAGCAGTTGAAATGCCTTTGGCTGAAGGTACTTGGCGAAAATCCTGTTGAACAAGCCTATATGCAAACAAATAGAATTCATCGAAGCAAAACTATCATGATTATTACTATTGTGGTGGACTCTATTATTGTGATCAATTTAGTTATTTAAGAATGACCTTTTTGTTTGATCAAGAAATGCATGTCTTGTTGATTAAGTGTGATTTTAGCTGCTTGTTTATTGCTTTACTTGTTCAATGAGTTCATTATCTGGATCGTTTGCTTGTTTAGTTCAATTGTTTGTTTGCCCTCAGTTAGGCTGGAAAGCTGTATGCCTGTTAGAGGAGGATGACACCTTCCACTCAGTTGCCATTGCGGAGACTTGCAAGTCGTTAGGTGGCTCTCGATGGGTAGTGGTGGCACTCGAACTTGCTATAAGGTAATGTAATGGACCTCGCTCCATGCCAAACTCTTTAAGGTCCTGCAGCTGCTTTTCTTTTTAATATCATTGACTTTTCTTTTACTCCCTCATAGATGTGTGGTTTCACTCTAACCATGACTTGGAGGTAATAAGCGCCCGATCTATTCAGGAGGCCTTTATTGCAAGAGGGTGGGTCAGTCCCTCAATGGTGTGATTTTACTAGGCACATACTCCAACTCCTCTCCAAGGTATGGTAAGGGTAGAGCTACAATGCACGCCTCTCACTCTTGGGCTGACTTCTATCTTTGTCTTCTATCTTCTCTATTCTTTTATGCCCTTGCGAATGTATGTTTTCTTTTCTGGCTCACACTCTCAGTCACCCCTAACATTTTATCTCCCTCTTGGAGGTGCAAGATTCTTGTGGAGTTTGGACATTTCGTCCGGCTTTGATGTTCGGTGGCTCCCTTCCTAACTTGGTTGTCTAAGTAGTGACAACTGAGGAGGGATAATCCATTCAGACATTGGCGAGCTTTTCCAATTTTCATCATCTAGCAAAATGTTATTGACAAGCAAACTATTATTTTCTACTATTCTTAATGTTTTTCTGTTTTGTGTTTTTTCTCTTTTTTTTTCTTTTTTTCAACTTTTGTGCTTCTTCTTCTTTTTTTTTTTTTTGATATATGATGATGCAAAAGGAAAATAAAGGGAACAAAGGAAAAGGATACAGCTCCAGTCCTTGTTGTTGTTGTTTTGTCGATGCCATTGGGGTTCAAAGTATCTCCTTGTAGTGCCACTTGAAACCGGAATGAAGGCAGGTGTAACCAAAGCCATCAATAGCATTATTGAAATCGAGACTATCACTATGAATATTGAATCTGTTGGTGACATTAAGATTGCATCTCTATTGGAGTTGATATATGCTGTGACGGCCGTCTCCTACTTGATCCAGGGTATTTGCACGTGCTGGGTCAGATCGGTGTATGCCAAACTAGCAAATTTTAGATTAGACCCCTCATAGAGGAACAAGAACAAGAGTGGCACACGTGAGTGTCGCCAAACAGAACTGAGAAAAGAAAAGAGGACAAACTAGGCAAATAAGGAAGGAGAACAAGAGCGACATATATGAATGTTGTAGAAAAGACAAAAGAACAAACTAGGCTAATGAGGCCCGATGGATTCCCTGGGAAAGAACTGGGAGAAAGAGGAAAACCTCGAAGTTCAAACATCCTCACAGCTTGCAGGCTCAGATGAGGAGAGGTTGGCTATACTAGGGTGTGCAGATGTTGGTGCAGGTGTGGATACTACCTCCTACACATTGATGACAATTGCTCCTTTGTCGATCAAGCTCTGAATAACATCCTGAAGAGTGTGGCAGTTATCAGTCGAGTGTCCCAAGGCTCAATGATAATCACAATACGCACCTGCATCATACCACCTTGGGAGTGGGTTTGGTGGCAGACAAGGATCTGGGAGTCGCAAAAGCGACACAATCTGAGGGAAGAGGGCACTCAGCGGCCTTCTAAGTAGAGTGAAGTCACTTTCAATGCGACGACCGTGCCTCTGCTTAGGTTGTTGTTCTTGTCGAACCGACGCGACGTGATGCACTGGTTTAATGGTGGAGTGTGTGTATGTGGTGTGTGGAGAACCAGGTGCAAATGCTAATTGGTTCTGATCAGGCTAGCTCTCCACTCTAGTAGGCTTCTTAGAAGGCTTGATGAATGCGATGGCTACACTCTTGACGTTGCCGGTATTGACAGCGTTGTTGTTGAAGCTGCTACCAGAAGAAGCGGCCTGCCTAGAGAATGTAGAGAGTGCAAGGAAGTTCCCACCTTTCAGCTAATTCTCCACGCAAGTGCCAACTCGAATCAGAGATGCAAAATTAGTGATAGGCTGAATGCTGAGCAGAGCTCCAGTCACTAGTTGTGCTCCTTTTATAATAATCTTGATAGACTCCTCATCAGAGGGCTTATTCTTGATTTGGGAGGGTAGTGTATGCCAACGACCGACATACTCCCCAAATGACTCTTAGGGGCCTTGCCGGATTGCAACAAGATCTTCTCGGTTAGGGATCAAGTCAAGATTGAAGGATGTAACGCCTTAGAGAGGTCGTTCCAAGTCCTAATAGAGGCCATGTCGAGGGATGTAAACCATCTAAGTGCTGGCCTTGTCAAACTTTTCTGGAACAAGCGGATCAGAATCCTCTCATCGCCCTGAAGCTGCGCGAGGTCTCCACAATACGCCTTCAAATGAGATATTGGGCAGCCACTACTGTTATATTTTTCAAATTCTAGGATGTGGAAATTCGAGGAAAGTGTCGCCTATGGAAAATAGCAGAGGTCCCGGAAGGGGTAGGACTGGTGTTCCCCACCTTGCACTTGACGAAGTGCTCTTTCTAGATCGTTGATCCTTACTAGGGGGCATTTGAAGTTGCTACTGACGAGGCAAGAGCAGCTGATGCAAGTGCCACATATTCCATATGGGTCATGTGTGTGTGGTCCTCTGAATTCACCCTAACCCCTCTTGGTGTCAGGGCGTAAGGGCCATCATACCCGTGTGTAGGTGCTAAGTGTAAAGATGTCATGAGGGGATGAACCTGAATCTGATGCAAAGGGAATGAATGGATTGCATGCTATGTCGTGCAAGATGTAGTGTGACGGAGCAATAGTTGATGTGCCAGTACGATTCTAGGCAACAAGCTCGAGGCATACTGCTCTCCAGCCAGCCCAAACGACTGGCCACCAGGTGATGGAGTCGCATGCTATACATAGTGTAGTGAAGGTGCATGAGGCAAAGATGACGCCCTCATCACCGAAGCAGTGAAGAGCTTAGGCGATGATATGGACGATAGTGCTGTGGAATGAGCCTGCAATGCCAAGGTGGTCTGCATCGGGAGCAAAAGTAGGACCAGGATAGAGAGCCATGCACTGCAGCCTCCTTGCAAGAGCCATCAGATGTTGTGGTTGCATGGCAAAAGACTCGCCGATGAATGGGTCAGAGGCAAGAGTGGGAACGGGACGGACCCTATGGCAGAAGTAGCCGCAGCCAACTGAATTCCTAGAACAGGAAAGCCCGAGGAAGGAGGTGCATCTGACACTTCCAAAACCTATGTAGAGATCATCGCAATGGATTCAGCGACAAGCTCCTGAGTGATGAGTGTCTGCGAATGCCCCAAATTGGGTTCAGAGTCCCCTTGAACTCCGAAACGGAATGTATGGAGGGAAGGGAAATTAGAATAAGTGAAAGATGGAGGAACCGAATCTGGGATTTCCTCTAGAACAACAACAGGGGGCTCACTGGTCGGTTGGGCCATGGCTAACCTCGAGCGAATATGAATGGAGCTGCGGCAAAGACAAATGCACGAGCTCTAAGGCGAACCACAGTCAAAAAGTGACCAGTAGTTCGGAAAAGGCAAGAGAAAACAATCACGGGAGGCCGCCCGCGATGGAGTCACCTGAGCTCCTAGCGGAGGACCTCGCAACAAGCTACCTGGGAAAACAGGCAAGAGAAATAGGTATCCTAAACAATGATGCACAGACAAATGCGAGTTATTAAAGTGGCATGCCATGACACACAATGCAGATGAATGTCCTAAAGTGCACTCTCTCACCATGCATGTCCCATATAGGGTTGACCACATGGGACGCACTCTTGGGTTTTAGGTTTTGACTCTGGTCAGAAAAGTAGGTTCCCGTTCTAAATCCTGGCCAAAGCGCAGGTAGTGAACGGGTGGTGCGTTGGTGGCCTCGTCTCCTGCAGTAGCATGGAGCTATACCCTTTACTAGTACTGACACGACCCCAGACAAGGGGGGACAAACTAGCAACACGTCCTACACTAAAGCTAATTAACCGGCTACCAGAATTGTCCTTCGCGAACTATGGGTGGACTCAGAGGAGAAGATGCATGCCTTCTAAAATGATCATTCATGCAATATGCTTTTGTGTCTTTTACTTGCGTTTTATAAAATCATGGGGAATTGTGAGCATTTGTCTCTAGTTATGCCTTATTGTTTGTTTATCTGATTTCATGTGTTTTATTTTAACTAGATAGGAAGGCAAACATTTCCCTACTCTCGTTATATTGGCAAATACAAATAAAGGGAAGAAAACACACAATCATGGCATCTAAAAAGTCAATCAACAAGCAAAAGGCATGAACATGGCATGTGCTGGTATAGTGCCCACAAGTAGGTGAATAAAGCAAGTATTAACAAAAAAAGCATGAATTAGGTCACGTGCATGTGCAGTGGCATAGCAATAGTGTAAAAAGGCACAAAAAGGCATGTTCAGTCAAATATGTACAAGCAAACAGAACAAGCAAACAAGCACAAAGTATATAGACCAAAGACAAGTAAGAAAACCAAAACGAAAGCCAGAATCAGGTTATCCCCAGCAGAGTTGCCAGTTCCAATGACCATGCCGGTGGAATCCTGCACGACTCTCCTTACAGTGCATGGAAGCACACAAGGAGTCCCGATACGGTCACAGTGAATATGGTGAATCCAGAGAAGAAGACTAGACTCGGAAACACCAAGGAAAGATAAGAAAAGCACAAGGAAAGTAGTCGCCACCTAGTCTTTTAATGGAAAGACGAGGAAAACCAAACACGAAAGAAAACCAAGAAGAAAACAAGATGAAGAAAAAATGTATGCTCCATGCCTAATGGATGTAGTGCACAAATCAATGCGGGATAGAGAAAGGGTAAGAATTCTTGTTACGCATAGGGAAGGGGTTAGGCACCCCCATGTGCCCAAAGAATTCAATCTTTCTAGGTTTCCTACTTGCTAAATGGTCTATTGGAAGTGTGCTTGCCTATTTTAAATGCTCATGCTAAAGATGACTGGAAACATGTTAAATCAAGGAAATGAAATGAATAAAAGGAAAAAGATAATCTAAGGGACAATTGTAGGCATTAAGAATGCAACTTTACTATACGCCCGTGGGCAATGAGGAAAATCGTGAAAATCGAGAAATTCTCGCAAATCAGCAAAAACTTGAAGAAATCCAAGAAAATCAAATTGGGGAAAATAATCCTTATTCGGGATAATGTCGGCATTGTTAAGCCTGTTAATGTATGCCCTCGGGTGATGAAAAGCCAAATCAAGGCAAAATCGCTAAAGTCGGAAGAAACCCACGAAACGATAGAAAAACCAAGTGTGAAATGAGTTAGAAATGCGTGCACGATGCAAGGAGGAAGGCACAAGAAAATATGCATGGAAAAGTGCAACAAAATGTGTATAATGCATGTAAGAGTGCAAACATGTAAATTCCAAGGGTTTTTGTGCAAAATATCCAAATTCTAAGTGAAAAATAAAATTCTAATGCTAAATCATCAAAAATCCATAGAAAAACACATTTTATGTAATTTTGAAGAAATCTGGAGTCATTTGTGCAAATCTATACATTTTTGGTCAAATTGAAGATTCCTAGGGGTTAAAATGTAATTTTGCCATTAAAACATGTATTTAATGTAATTCTGAAGAAAATCAAGACAAAATATGCAAGAAAAAGAGTCCATGTTTGAAAACAGAAAGTTTCAAGGACTGACATGCAAATTTAACCTAGAAAACATGTATTCAGTGTGAAATCAGTAAAATTTAGGGGCTAAAATGCAATTCAGGTCACATTTGAGCAAATATTTCAATTCTCAGGGTTTAACTTGCAATTTTGACAGAGAAATATGCATTCAAAACTATTTTAACAATGCTCAGGGTTTTTTATGCAAAAATGCTGGACTTTAATGTGTGAAAAGTAACTCAGAAGGTCTTATATCAAACTTTAAAGCATGAAAGGCATTAACAAGATTATTCAGGGGGCACATTGCAATATTTTCAAATCAAACTTTATTCAAACGATTTAAACAAAACATTGCAAGGACATAATTGTAAGAAAAAGGACCTACTTGTAAGAAAAGAAGGACCTAACTGTAAGAAAACAAAAGTATCAGAAGTTTATTCAAAGAAAACTATTTTTTTAAAGAAAAAAGACAGACAGTCGCCGACGATCATATCTCATCGGCGACGACGACTGGGGTGCAATCACAAGCTTTCCCATGGCCTGATTTTGCATCCAACTACACGATGAGCAAGAGGAGAGGAAAAGAGGAGGATCTGGCGGTTTGGATCTAAGGGCTAGTGGTTGGAATGGGCTGCCCGTCTCCCTTACCATCGTGACTGCTCCGGTGACGGCGTCAGAGAAGAACGAGGTGTTGTAGGCGCTGGCCCGACGACTTTGGGCTGCTGGAGGCTTGGCGGTGCTTTGAGGAACATTTTCCCTCTTCCAGAAGCATGAATGGGACACTCCTCCCATCCTCGGACCTTGCTCGCCGTCGACGTGATCCAACTCTAGCAAGGTTGACTGTGGAGGTGATCTAGTGCACGAGGCATGTCTTCGATGGCTCTAGAATGTTGGGGGTGCGTTGTGGAATGTTTTTGGTGGCTTGGAGAGGCATGGCGGAGCTGGAGGTGCACGGTCGCGAAGCACTATTCATTGTCTTCCCTAGTGACGACGAGATATCGCAATTCTGGCAATCTTCTACTGGAGGCTCAGGAAGGCTGCGAAATGGCGCACCAGGGATTGGAGAAGCAAGAGGGACCTCAAGGAAGGAGGATCGAGCACCCTGGGGTAAGGATCACGCCCTGGACTCGCACCCCCACCTAGGTCTCCAGAAAACAGCACCGGGGAGGCCTAGAAACTCAATTCCGACCAGAGGAGACCTCTAGCTCTGTTGGAATTGATCAAGAGAGGTAAAGGGAGACCTAGGAGAGCATTTTTGAAGTAAATTGAGATCTATGGAGTGCATACCTGGATTGGTAGTAACCTTGGCCATCAGAGCTCGCCAGTGGTTGCCGGAGCTCGCTGGAGATCGTTGGAAACTCTGATTTCTCTCCTTCACGAGCTTCCTCCTTGCTCCTGGATCACTTTGGTTGCTCTAGTTGGGAGGAAAAGGCATTGGGGGGCTCTCCTCTCAAATTTTCCAATCTTTCCTTTCATTTGCAAATGGGGGTTATTTATAGGCTTCCAAATGGCTTGTTTGGTTGTTATGGTTAGAGTGGGAGGTGGTTAAGGTGGTTAGAGTGAAGTGGAAAGTGGTTAAGGTTGTTGGAGTGAAGTGGGAAGTGGTTAAGGTGGTTAGAGTGAAGTGGGAAGTGGTTAAGGTGGTTAGAGTGAAGTGGGAAGTAGTTATGGTTGTTAGGGTTTGACTTATGGTTTATGGTTTGACCTAGGTTTAGGATTTGGATTAATGTTTTGAATTTGATTTTGGTCTTAACCTAGGGTTTAGGATTTGGATTAAGGTTTAACCTAGGGTTTAGGGTTTGGATTAGGGTTCTTTGGTTTTGTTTGGCTTTTTAAGGTTTTTCTAGGTTTTAGGGTTTTTAGGATTTTTTTTTTTTATTATTATTGTTTTCTAAGTTTTTTTTATGGTTTTATGATTTTTTTTGGATTTTTTAGGATTTTCCTAGGGTTTTTAGGGTTTTAAATATTTTTTATGGTTTTTTAGAGTCTTGTTAGGGTTTTGTCCAATTGCAAGCATATGGGGGGTGTCTATTGTAGCAACTTGGGGGTTGTTACATGTAGAATCATTGAGGTGTCCACTCACTTCATCAATTCTTGTGATCGCCTCTTGTCCTTTGTTGAAGCTGGCTGACAAGATGCCTATGGGAGATGCGGTGGTTGTGGCTGTATGGGTTCTCGGTTCATTAGGTCGATGGTAGGATGCTACCCAATGGCGTCCTCATGCTATGTAGTATGCCCTTCCCTTCAAAACGAATAAACAAAAAAAAATAATCTTGGATTAGACCTAGGTGTAGTAAACAATGATAGAAATAAACAAAGAATAACATGCATAAATGAAATAAGACAGAGGCGATTGCTGAGTATAAAGACTTGAAGATGAACTTCCGGTGGCCTAGGATGAATAGAGAGATTGGTGAGTATGTGGTGAAGTGTACAACCTACCAGATAGTGAAAATAGAGCACCAGAAGCTCAGAGGGACTTTACAGCCTCTAGATGTTCCAATGTGGAAATGGGAAAATGTGTCGATGGACTTTGTGACGGGTTTGCCATGAACCCGAAGAAAGAATGATACAGTTTGGGTGATAGTAGGTCACCTTACAAAATTGGCATATTTCTTGCCAATAAGGGTGAATCTTCCTTTAGCAAAACTGGCAGAGTTGTATGTAGCTAAGATTGTGAGATTACATGGTGTCCCAATGTCTATTGTGTCTGACAGAGACACGAGGTTTACATCGAAGTTCTGGGGAGCTCTATAGGAGACTTTTGGCATGATGCTGAATTTTAGCACTGCCTTTCACCCCTAGACGGATGGCCAGACAGAGAGAACCATCTAGACACTAGAGGACATGCTGAGGGCCTGCACCTTGGACTTTGGTGGTAGTTGGAAGGATCAATTACCTCTGATTGAGTTTGCATAAAATAACAGTTACCACGCTAGTATTGGTATGGCACCATATAAGGCATTGTAAGGTAGACCCTATAGGACACCCACATACTGGAGGGAGGTGGGTGAGAGACAGTTAGTTGGGCCCGAGACCATACAGTAGTACGAGGGCAAGGTGGATCTGATCGGGAAGAGATTGTTGTCTGTCTAGAACCAGCAGAAGAGCTATGCTGATAGGAGGTGGAGACCTATGGAATTCGAGGTAGGAGACTTTGTGTTCCTGAAGGTGTCACCAACCAAGGGTGTGATGTGGTTCAGTAAGAGAGGCAAGTTGAGCCTAAGATATATCGGACCGTACCAAGTTACCAAGACGATTGGTGAGGTGGCATACAGACTAGATCTATCTCCAGAGTTGGCGGGTGTGCACAACACCTTCTATGTGTCAATGTTAAGGAAGTGTTTGGCCGATGCGTCCCAGGTGATACCAGTGCAGCCAGAGGAGCTGCGAGAGGACCTGTCTATGGTTGAAAATGCAGTCCAGATACTAGACAGAAAAGAGCAAGTCCATAGGAACAAAGTGATTCCATTGGTGTTAGTTCATTGGCAACACCATGGTATAGAGGAGGTCACCTGGGAGCGTGAGGTGGACATCCAGAGACACTACCCCTACTTGTTTTACTAGAGTTGAATTTCGAGGACAAAATTCTTTTAAGGGGGTAGGATGTGACATGTGGGCCTGATTATCCATTTAAACCATGTGATTAATTGTAATATTGTATAAATGAGTTATTAATGGATAATATGTTGTTTCTTGGATGTGTGAGCTTGTGGTTGGATTTCTATGCACCTGCTTGTGATTTGGGGCCAATGTGGGGTCCGGTTGAGGATGCACAGTAGTCTCGATTTGCGTGTCCATTTTCTTCCTTTTCTTTCCTTCTTTTTCTCCTTCCTTTTTCCCTCTCTCTCTCTCACGAGCCACCATCCCGTCTTCTTCTTCTTTTTCTTTCCCCACCCGTGCCACCACTAGCCAGTGGCCTATGCCTCGCTGTCACTTCCGATGCGATGGACAGCGGTCGCGATGCGGGGGGGAGGAGAGGATGAAGAGGGGCGGAGACAAGTGAAAGGAGGGAAGGCAACTGGGAGAGAAGGAAAGGAAGAACGGCTCGTGGTAGAGGAGGCAGTGGTTTGTGTAGATCGTCGGTGGAGGAGGCTTCGCAGGGGCGAGAAGAGACTTGTCGGGGAGTGAGGAAGATCGCCGGAGTGCCACGCGAGGTACACAGCCCTTTCCTTCGCTCGTTTACATGCTTCCAATGGATTAAGTCAATGTGTAAAAATAAAGATAAAATGCATGTAAAATCATAGAAAAATAGTGGAATTGATGAGAATGAGTTGAAGTGCATTTATGATTGAAATTTGTAGGAATATGTAAGTTTTTGGGATGAGGGCTACAGTAGCCGTTCTTGAGTTCCATCCATTTGTGATTTTCGTGTGGATTGTGTGGTTAATGAAATCTTGAATGGTTTGAGGGGTTTTGAAGTAGACTCAAGAGTCTACACCCCATGATTTATTAATAATTTGTGATGTGTGTTTGGGAGGTCCGATCGAGACTCCCAATTCCAGCGAACGAACGATCTGTTGGCTGGAGCCGTGTACTGAACACGAGAGATTCGACATGCCAAACTGGGTTCGGCTTACCGAATCCCTATCAGTTTGTACAAGGGCGCTTGGTTTCGGTGGACTGAAGACCTTCGGTCGACTGAAACAGGAGGTTTCGGTATGCCGAAGGTATTCGGCATATCGAACCAGTAACTTTCGATATTCCGAATTTGAATTCGGTTTGCCAATTTCACCCCCTGGCCTATAAGAATAAATGGGCATAAATAATGGAAATAAAAGGTGTTAAATGGACTATAAGCATGTGTTATTGATGTTTTCCCCATGTAGATGACATGGCAGAATGTGGAACCCAAATAAGTGGATTTGGGCATGATTTTGGGTTTTAGACCCTATAAATGAATAAAATGGTTGATTATGTGTGGTTTTGGGCATGAGACCCACTTGTGATTTCAAACACATGGCTTTTCATGAGTTGCGTTGGGACCCCAATGGAGGGTCAAGTGTTGCATGGAAACGGATTCCTGCAATGGAAAAGAATGAAATGGAAATGGTTTTGAAAAAGAAAAAGCTTAAAGTGTTTTGAAAATGAAACACTAATAATGTGTTAAGGAACCACGGGTGTTGCTGTCGACAACGTGGTAGGAGTATGAGGCTCCAATGCAACCAGTGCCAGACACGACTGTGGTTGCTGAGCTTGAGACGATGTAGGCTGAGCCTGGGTCATTGAACCCAATTATTCGGGTCACCGAGCTCGTGACGGTGTAGGCTGAGCCTAGGCTATTGAGCCTAGTTGTTTGGGTCACTGACGATGTAGGCTAAGCCTAGGTCGTTGTACCTAGTTGTTTGGGTCACCAATGGGGCGTCAGACGGAGACGTATCCCCGTGCATATATGAAAGAAATTGAGGCCAGTTGGCCAGACCGGTGCCATCCTGCACGAGGAATTTCTCCGCGGCAGTGCAAGGAGGTAGGGGAAATGATGTCCTTGCCTACTGCTTGTGTGCCTGGTTACCCCTGATCAAGGTAACATCAGTAAAGAAAAGTGGAAATGAATAAGAAAAGAAAAATGGTTGGTTTGAGATTGGACTTATGAATGGTCCTAAAATCCTAGAATAAAATAAGAATTGTGTTTTAACCAGTTACCAGCAAGTATTTATGATTTTGGTTTTGAGCCCGAGAGGCATTGTGTTTTAGGCTGGATCTGGTCAGAGATATGAATTTTGAAAGTGTGATTTTGGGAGGAAATCTCAATTATTGAAAAAAAGGGCATGTTTTGGAAAATGATTTCCAAATGTTTTAAAAAGAAAAGAAAGATGGGTTTTGAAAAGAGGTTGGATTTGGAATTAAATTCCCAAGTGATTTCAAACAGAAAAAGGAAAAGGGAATGATGTTTTAAAAAAAAAAGTGGATTTTCAAAAGAAAACCAACCTTTGAAAATTAAAAAGGTGATTTTTAATAGTTTTACAGAGATTTTGTGGTTTGTGTGTTTCAGGTGCGTACTGGGTGACTTAGACGTCACTCAATCGTGCTTGTTTGGTTTTCAAGTGCAGTTTGGTGCAGTCAAGTTCCAATGCCGGAGTCGGAGCTTCTAACTGCACATTGTTTCCTAGAGGTGAGCCTTAGTTACAGTCATTTAATTTTACTGTAATTAGTGTAATTTTGCTTATGATACTATGATTTAGGTAATGTCCCCGGGTTCGAGGCATTACAAAGTGTTTAAGGGCTCTAGATCTTGTCATTGACGAGTGGAAGATTAATAGTAAGGATTAAAATCAAAAATATGATAAAAAATCCTTTATTAGATCTCATTGCCTATGGGACAAGCGACAGAATCTCTGAGTCGCCACATGTATAGGCGACAAGACAGAAGATCCTGGATTCAATGCATGCAGTGAATCAACAACTGAATGGTAAGAAATTTGCCACATCAGCTAATTGCTAGTACATGAAGCAACAAGCTACTAAAAAGACATAATTTTGAAAATCAAGATCATAAAATATCAATTACGAATCTATTATCAAATATTGGCCAAATCAATCCCGAAAAATCATACTCATAATTGAAAGATATTTTCAATTAATTTCTAAATTCAAAATCCACTTAAAATGTTAAGTAAATTGGATTTGAAAATCAAATCTTTAATAATACTGAGAAAACTCAATTAAAATCAATGATGTATTTGATTTAAAATATATTGGCAATCATTTGGATATTTTGATATTTTTTTTTTGCCATTCTCATGAATTAAATATAAGCTATAATAATAAAATGTGATAACTTATGATAAAAACTCATTTTTGGTAATAATAAAGATAAGTAATCTTAATTATCAAGTCATCCAAATTTCTAGAATTTTTGGGAATTATTTGGCATTTATAACGATTTATATGATATGCATAGATATTTAAATATTAGAAAATTATAGAAATTATAATAATTATGGAAAAAATCGTAATAACATTTATAAATATCCAAAATATTATATTGAAGCATATGATGACAAAATATGTGGAAAAAGAATTCTAAGATTCTCGTCGCCTGTTCATGTGGCGACAAAACTCATTGCCTCCCAAAATGGCAACTAGACTCGTTGCCTCTTAACATGGCAATTAGACTCATTACCTCTCAACTTGGCAACTAGTCTTATTGCCTCTCATGGTGGTAACTTCCTAATCTTTTTGCATTTTACCCCCTATCATTTATCTTAATCCACAAAGATGTATTAAAAACCCAGAAAAACACAGAAATTCCATGGGAAAATCTAGAAGACGGTTAGAGCTCCTTAGCCATGTGATCTGGGACACCTCAAGGGTTCCTATCTTAGGTAAACATTGGAAAATGCAAAAATGGGATATCTACACTTCTCATTTATGCAATTAAATTAGAATAATGCAAAAATAAATAAAATCAACTACCTAGACCTGTGTACGACTAAGTGACCCCGAGGATCTCACTAGAGCAAAACTGCACCACCAACTATGCACTTGAGACAAGGCAATTAAAATCCACACGTGAGTGACATTATTGTCACCTAGTACGTGCCCCAAAACACACACAAAAACTAGCAAAGCCTAAGCTCCTACCAAAACCATGAGGAAGACTCGAATACCGAAAAGCCAACTCACACAATTCGGGAAAAACCATTTAAAATCATATCTTTTCAAAACTTTCTTGTCATTTTATTTTAGAATTTCATGCACATTTGTAAATCATTTCTATGCAATCCAACCCAAAAGCACAAATCTTTTCATATCTCAAATCACAACAAAACCATGGCTAAAAACTAGCACAAATCACAATTCTTATCAAAACCTATCATATCATCCTGGCCATAGGTGACTAACCTAGCCACAAGTAGTTGGCGAGACTCCATCCCTATCCACACTGTAGTACCATGGTGAACCACCCGGCGTAAGAGTTCTATTGCCCTAGTCACAACCTCAAAGTCACGTACCTTCAATGGTACAAGCACGGGGTGCGTCCTCATGACACCGCTAGTGCCCGAGCACTTGGGGACTCTAACCGTAGACCCAACCAACATCAGAACTGAGGGTATTCTAGGTCCACCATGCCTCGGGTCCTACAGTACCACAATAGTCTCGAGGCTCACTCCGCAAACCAAACTCGGCAACCACTCCCTATGGCACGTCTTGACCTCTCAAAGGTTTTATTACCCCTTGTTAGTACGACCAATTGACCTCCAACGGTTCCTACAAATCTCGACAAATCCTTTTAAAATATTTGCAGCTTCCTTTAAAAATCTTTTAAAATCATTTCTCAAAAATCATTATCAAAACTTATTTTCAAATCATTTATTTTCCGCAAAACATAAATTTCCACATTTATGGTTCTCAATAACCATGACTACATTTATTGGCTCACAATCATCTTACATGTATTTCATAGTTATTATAGGAAATTATCTGTTATGCCCAAAGGGGCCCAAGCACAGCGGATTCAATGGGTTTGGCACGTGTAGAAGGGAAGAATAGAGAACAAAATAGCAATCCACAGGAGAACAAAGGTTTTACGTGGTTCCCCAAATGCGGGTACGTCCACGGGTGTCTCTCCTTCACTGCTTACTAACTTCAAATGGTGGTGTACAAAGAGAGGAGGAAGGAGGAACAAAAGGGATGGCCGTCCCTAGGGCTTGCAAAGCCTCCACACAAAATCCTCCTGTTGTCTCACAAAAGAGCCAACCCTAATAAGAGCATTGGATGGCCTTATATAGTGGCTAATCATCCATGACAAAAATGCCCTTATACAAATATAATATTCAAGACACATTCA
>JAMKQA010024350.1:0-17925 GCA_024699735.1 Posidonia australis
ATATTTATTTTGGTTTCTTTAACTTGGTTGGTTCCTTCATGAGTAACTTCTAAAATATGCCAAGCTTCATGTGAGTTATCACAATTAGAAATTCTATTGAATTGTTCCTTACTCATAGCACAAAATAAAATATTTAATCCCTTAGCATCTAGTTGTGCAAGTTGTTTCTCTTCATTACTCCAATCCTTAAAAGATGTAGAATTTAACTTGAATCCATTTATAACATCCCATAATTCAAAACTTATGGATTTCAAATATATTATCATTCTACATTTTCAATAGCTATAGCTTATTCCATCAAAGAATGGTGGTCGGTTAATACTTTGACCATCCATAACATTATTGTTAAAAGATGAAGTAGCCATGTATTCTACTAGTTTTTTAAATCTAATTTCTAGAAACCCGCTCTGATACCAATTGTAGGATCTAAAGGCTTCTCTAAAGGGGGGATGAATAGAGAATTTTAACTTTTAATAACTCTATAATCAATTTTAACAATAATCTGAATTAATAAGCAAATTGATTAACAATATTCTACTTATCATGCACAATAGAATTTAAAGCATAGAAGGAGATGAGAGTAATTGATGAACTCAAATAATTTGTAGTGGTTCGGCAACCAAGCCTAATCCACTCCTCAAGACCCTCTTGAGATTTTTTCCTTATTCTTAAAAGATAGAATAACTTACTTGTTGGTAGTCCACCAATACAACTTTCGCTCTTTCCACTTCTCTACACCTCGAGAAGCTAGAGCCTTTCCTTTGATGCTTTACAACAAGAATCTTTTCTCACAAAGCTCGATTACAACTCTTTGCTTACAAATTGCTTGTGAGGATATTGAATTTGACTTAAGGATATCAAGAATTACAAGTATTCAATGTGTGTCTTAAAGAGGAATAAATGAGTAGTATTTATAGCCACCAACCCTTCATCAAATGTGTCTAACGACTATGCTAACGGTTGTAAACGGCTAGTAGATCGATATGACGTTTTGCCCTTTGATGTGCCATTTTTCCTTCAGTCTGCAATTCACGGTCAATTCGGTATGCCGTTTTGATTTCGGTATATCGATTTCTCCTGAAACGGTATGCCGTTTTTGCATTTTCCTTCAATTTCGCAACTCTTCGGAATTCCGATGCTTGGTTTCATTTTCTCTTGAAATGGTATGCCGTTTTTCCATCGGTATGCCGTTTTGCTTTTCTTCTTTAAGGAAACGGAAGGTTGAGGAGTGTATCGTTGGTTCTGACTTATGTTCTGTTTTTCCTTGAATCGGTATATTGTTTTTCACACGGTATGTCGTTTTTTACTGAATCGGTATACCGTTTTACATACGGTATGTCGTTTTTGTTCTGAGACATGAATCTTAAGGCATATATGATTTTTGTCCTTAAATATTTAATCCTTTTTCTAAGTATTGTTTATAACAATTAATTGCATTTGAATAATCATCAAAATAATCACAAATATTTCTAACAGTCAACACTAGATCACTAATATTATTCAAACCCAAGGCTTAACTATAACACCTGAGGATTCTATGGGAGACAAATGGGTATTAGACGTGAGGTGTGTTTTAGTAGTTCAAAGTACTGTAATTTTGTTAGTTTTGTTTTAAGATTTGGTTTCCCACTCGATTGTATTTTTAGTGATTGGGTGGTAGCAAAGGTAGCATGTCGTGTTGGATGGATTAATGTTTGATTACCTTTAATGTATTATTCTTCTTAGGTAATCAAAAGTGAATTTTATGAATATTTCTCTTCTGGATTCCTTATTTGGCGTATTATGCCCTATGAATGGCTTTGGTATACCATGCCATGATTCCTATTTACTGCATCACATTGTGTTTCAGTTTGACATGTTGTGCCCTATGAGTATGTAGAACATGAGGTGGACAAGTACAATTGTATTACAGTATTATCCTGTGATAGCATTTTGTTTAAACAATCACTTGGTGATGACACTATTCATGAACATGCCGCACATGCAACTCTTATTAGAAAGTAAGAAAGGGATAGCATTGGGTATTCATAGTCGAGAGATTGAGGGAGAGCTTGAGAGAGATTAAAAGAGAGATCCTCAGAGAGAGTTTGGGAGTAGGATTGGAAGTGTCCAATGGAGAGGCAAACTTCTATCGCTACTGTTGCTACCTTGGGTTACCACTTGCCACCACTGCCATGTAAGGTGTTGCTGTCGTCGCTCCTGCTATTAAGTCGCCATTGCTACTATTGGATGGACCGTGGGCAGAGCTCTAGTGAGGAAGGACATAGGTGTTATGTTGAGATGCTACAGTTGTTGTTGAGCATAGGTAAAAGGTACAAGCCCTACTTCTAGATCCCTTCATTTATTTAATTTTATATATGGTTGTTGTAGTTGTGCCATGGGATTCTATGTGAGAATCTATTCCAAGTTCAGAATGCAACCAATGGCAGCCAAGGGTTGCATATAGTGGACTTTTCAGTGGAGAAAACTCTAATGTGTGGATTTGGTATTTTATGGATTGCCAAGTACTTACAGCATGCTTTATGTGGTTTTATGATGAATTATTCCGAGTTTTGTCGTAGTTTATGTTCTTATTGTGATGCATAGGGATTTCGTAGTGTTTAGGTGTTCGTTTTGGACAAGATACGACCTGGTTTCTTGATAATGGGTTGTAGTTGGGTTTTGAGGTGTTCAATAGTGTTTTGAGTTGGTTTTTGAAATGATTTTCCAAAAAAATATTTGGAAAGAAATGCATAAGATTTACAAAGGTTTTGGAAAATAATTTATTATATTTCGAGAGACAAAGAGGTCGAAACTCTATGTCAAAGAATTAGGGATGATTGATGGCTCTAGATGGTTGAGAGCCAATTGCCTAAGATGAGCTTTGAGAGGTTTTTTGTGATTTTCAAAGAACCAATAGGGTCGTAAAATCGTATTGACAAGATAGGGGTGGTTGATACCCTTAATGGATCATGTGGGAGTCATGGGTTGAGGTTATGTGGTTTTAGAAGATTAAAAGACCTTAGGTGAGGGTCTATAGACTAAAACCAAAAGTGAGATCAGTGACAAAGAGGTTAAACAATTTTGCTGAAGGACTAGAGATGAGTGATACATCTAGAAGGTCGAGAGCTAGAGGAGTAGACTAAAGTTTTAGGGAGTTGTACTAATGAGATAAGGAGGTGAAAAAGTCTTCTAGGTGGTTAAATGCAACAGTCCCAAGAACACTGAGAGAGCAGACCTTGTGTGTGTATTGTCCTTGTGTGGACTTTTGAGGATTCTTAGAGTATGAACCCAGGTGAATGAGTTCCTACATAAGGTAGCTTTGTTGCAATAGTGTAGTGGACAGTTGCTTGTGGTTAGTGTCAGTCGCTTGGACTCGAGTGACACGACAGATTTTTTAGATTGTGTGTGAGTATGGTTTGTGTAGATTTGTGTTGATTTTAGACTTGATTTATGTAGACACCCTGGTTCCGTGGTTGTTTAAACTCTTCACCTAGCTCTTGGTTCCCTACTTTTTACACTTCTCGTGCACTAGCACCTAGCATTCCTAACAGCACAACACAGTACACACCTGCACTCTTGTAGCACCAGATCTGAGCACACCCACCACCTTTGTCAAGCCATCTAGTGAGTGAGAGTGAGAGGGAGAGACCCCCAGTGACCAAGAGCAACCTCCAACCCTCTGCCACATGTGCCTCACTACCACCCCCTCAAGAGTTCGGCTAGCCAGGTGAGCCTCTCACCTAGCCATGCCCCCATGCTCTTTCTAATGATTATAGTTTTATTCATTCTATGTGCTTTCTTTGCTCCGAGTTGTTTGGTTTAGGTTTCCAACTGTTTTCCAATGTTTTCTCAATTTGAGTTCATTGTATTACATGTGCATTTCCTTGTTTCTCTTCTCTTCCTCATTCTCCCCTCCACCCTCGAAATGCTCCAGAGGAAGTTGAGCCCCAGATGCTCATAGTTTGGTCATTGGTTGTGAGAACCAGAGCATGACTCCACCCTAATTAGGGCATACTATGATCATGAGCAATACATCACAATTCTGTTGAACGCTTCTATAATGTTAAGGGAGTGTGCTGCAATTTTGCTAGGCTAAATGTATTTTACAATTGTACACATTTTGACTTTTCTTAGGAACCGAGAGCATTGTGTTTTACTGTTTAGTCAAGAAGTGCTTTGATCAGATCGTTAGACTGTGAGGCACTTTGCTAAGTGTATCTGCAATTGTGTCATTTGTAGGGAAATTTCGTAATTTTGCAAAATGTAGGGGCATTTTTGCAATTCCATCATTCAATGAGAGCTTCTAGTGATTCTAACAAATGTAGGGGCTTATAACAGTTTTGCCAAGTAGTGGGGCACAACGTAATTTTGCCAATGTTGAGGGATGAAGTGTAATTTTGCCAAACATTTTGCATTTTTGCCCTGATGTGGCTCGATCGCGGGTGGGAATTTGAAACTGCAGGAATATTGGAGATGTTTTTAAACACCACGGTACACCAAAATGGTTAACGATTTGCATTCCTATTCCCTACTTTTCTTTTAGTTTCTTCTTTCTTTTTTGTTATTATTTTTGCTTCATTTAAGCCCACATCTCCCCTCTCTTTTCTTTTCCCACTTCATTTCCTCCTCCCGCTGTTCACCATGCTCGTCGACAGCTAGGCCTTGAGGACAGTGGGCGACGACGATGAGTGAGGTTTGCGGTTGAGTTTGGGCTTTGGCTGTGGGTCGATGGACATGGATTTTTGGTCGTATGGGTGAGGGGCGAAGTGGTGTGTGGTGGTTGTTGGGCATGGTGGTGAGGTTTGGTGGCCGTCGGGGCACAGTGGTGAAGGTCAGTGGTGAGGGGCAGTGGTAAGGGCTGGAGGGTGTCTGGGTAAAAGGCACAATGGCTGTTTGGGTAGAGATGAAGTAAATGGTATTTCGTTCACCGGAGCATGGTCGTCGTCGTCTGCCATGCACTATTCTGTCCTCCTCACACCCAAAATGCATGGCTCTTAGCGTAGTTCTGCTTTACCGTGTTGAGTTTTGTTGTTTGTTATTGTTTTTCGCTGTACCATATGCCTTGTTTGCATGCTTCTACTGTGCCTGCCGTATTGTTTGCAATGCTTGTATTGCCTTCTAACTTGCGATATTTGGGCTGCTTTGTATTTGCTTTACTTATATGCCATGCATTTGCATTCTTCCTTGTCGAACTTGTATTAATCTGTGTTCGCACGCTTTGCCCCGCTATGCTTGTGCATTGTTTTTCTTTGTTGTGTTTCATGCCCTACCGGTGTGCTCTTGCTATGTTTGCACATTATGCATTGCTGTGCCTATATGCTTTCGCTTGTATCCTTTACTTTACTATCATCGTGATTGTGCATGCTTGTTGTTGCGTTGATACGCCAGATTATTGCTTCATGCCTGAATCCATGCGTTTTGCTTGTAGTCTGATCCCATGTAGTTGGGTGAGGGGTCTTGCGCATCAAGTGAGGGTACTATGAGCGATTTGGGGCCATCAATCCCTTTTGAGGTATGCTGGCCTTGCTTTAGCTTGTTCTCTGCTTTTGTGATGCCAAATTCTTCATTTGCATTGATGCATGCAGGAGTTGGGGAACTTTGGTAGTTGTTTACTTGACTCGGTGCATTGCAGTGAGGACCTTGACTTCGAGGTAGGTTCCTTTTCTTTTGCTGCATACCTTAATTGCCTGATTATCTTTGCATATCTTTTGACATACTATCTACTGCTTTTGTTTGTTAGGTCGGCGGGTACGACAATGTGGTGTCATTGGTCATCTGTGCTGGAGCATTTCTGATGTTTGCCTACTTCTTGCACTAGTTTCTTTTGCACGAGACCCCATTTGGTGGCCTGCTTAGGATCTCAGTTATCGATGGTCACTACTAGTACTTTTGGGTGTTGGTAGAGCGATGCAAGTGTGAGATGTACACGTTCTATTTCTCATTAACATTTTCCTTTGAAATTATATGCATTTTTTTCAATCCATCATGTATATTCTCAAATCAAATCCACAACTGAAATTATTTCAGAAAATCACACACAACACAAGCAAAACTCGTCATGTCACTTTGGTCATAGGCGATCAACACACAACACAAGCAGTTGATAAAGACTCTAGTTTCTTTCAACCGTACTACCGTGGTGAAACATTCTATATAGGAGTTTAACCACACCAGTCATAATCCTACTATATCACATATACCACACCAGTCATAATCTTCATGTCTGAACACTTAGGAGATTTGAATGTCATACCTAATCAGTACTAATATTAAGGATAATTTAGGTCTTTTACGCCTAGGTCCTATAATACCACCACAATGGTCACAAGACTCTTATCTACGGATTTAAGTTTAGAAACTACAGAAAATATTTTTAAATATATGTATTTCTTTTCTAAAATCATTTTATGAAATATTTTTTTCATCACATAATCATTCTCAAGAATCAAAATCACAACTAAATACAAGGATTTTTCTCTGAAAATAGGGTTTGTTAAAACTATGATACCAAACTATGGGACTTGCACGCAAGTTAAATCTGTGAGTCAAGTTTTTATAGATCGTCTAGACACTTTGAAAACTTGACGTTGAAGATTACCTGGAATGGGAACCTTGGGTAATCTCATCGCAGACATTCTAAAATCTCACAAAATACATGAAATCGAAGGATTCTAAGTTTTCTACATTTGAGACAAATTACTAAAAATCGATTAGTATAACTCAAGTTATGACAATGTAAAGCGTAAGAACCCATTATGCAAATATTGAAGCAAATTGATTGAAAATCATTGTAAATCCTTGATAAATTACTATACATTCATAGAAAAGCTACAAACCATTAATTCTTAGTTAAATTACACATTTATCATGAATTTAAGTTAAATCAGAGAAGGAAACAGAGGAGGGATGCATACATAGTGCATTTTTTGATGACTTCTCCCTTCTCTTGCGAATGACCTCTATTTTCGACGAGCCTCTCTCTCCCTCCTCCTTCCTATGGACTCTCGTCCTCTCCCTCTCTTTGGTTTCTTGCCAAATGTTAGTCCTCCTCTTCTTTTTTGTTTCCTCCATTTTTTGTTATCGTGTGCTATTGATAGTCATGGAAAATCGCGATTGATCGACGTAGGGCATGAGGAAGTCAACACAGGCAGGGTATAGAGCACAGGTGGTGTTGCATTTTGCACCACTGTAACTACTGTGCTTGTGTCACTGAATACACAATTCTATGCACCACACAAAAACTAAACAATATCTAATCTTAAGGTTAAATATTAACTTTATTGTCCATCTAGACCATTCATGGGAAACTTTAGTATTTCTAAGTCCTTTAATTTTTTATTTCAACTACAACATAAGAGTAATCTTATTAAATCAATTGAGGCAATCTTCAAGATCATTATAATTATTTTCTTGATCATTCTTATATCTCCAATTATCTACAAGATCAATATACCATTATATACATATAAAAGCTACTAACAAACCACTAAAATAAACAACTGATTATATACATATAAAAGCTACTAGCAAACCACTAAAATAAACAACTGAAAATATCACCCAGGCCAAAACTAGCAAATCGTGTCAGGTAGGTGCTAGTGTGCTTACTAGTCACGCTATGTAGGTGCACCTGCCAGTCGTGCTTGGCTTGCACGCCTCCAGTTAAAAATCAGAGTGCAGGACCAGAGTGTAGGCACTTGTAGGAAACTCAAAACTTGATTGCAACTGGAACTTGTAGCCAATCCTTCCATACATGTCCAAATATCACACACAATATGCCAAAATTAAGATCTAGAGATGATCTATCATTTGGGATCAAATCACTAAGATTGGATGCATGTAACTCAAGAAATCACGGATTAAAGCTAGAAAACAATATTCACTTGAGAAAACACATGCATGCGTGCATTAATCACTGATAAATCTACTGAAAATCTTCTAAAACTCATACCAAGGCATTCACATAGCATGATCTACATATGCATGCTCGTAACATCCATCTAAGCATAAAACGAGAGGATATATAGGGTGTGTACCTCAGTGTGACGCATACAAAGACTCTTGATGACCGTCAACAACCTCCATGCACGACGACTCCCACTCGCTCCTCCACTGAGCACACACGACCCCCTCAAGCCTACACCGCTGTTGGATAATGATTGATGCTCACATCCTCCTCATGGCATAGGAAAAACCGATGCTCTCTTTGTCTCTCTCACCACTCTCTGTCTCTCTCCCTTTCTCCCTTATTGAAGGAGGAGGAGAATAGGAAGAAGGGGAGAAGAATCTCTGAATCCTATGCTCTCTCACTCACTATGCTTGAGAAATGGAGAGGAAGATAAGGAGTATTGAGCATGTCTCGTCCCTTTAATAGTTGCAAGTATGAGAAAGAACTCATACACATATTTGCAGGTCACGAGTACGTGCGCACAATCATAGGTCCAACGCTCAACAATCCTACATACCAAGTCAAAGACTACACGACAATCAATCCCCGAACCATTGCGAAGTGCATGCAAGGCTACAAGCACAAAACTACAACCATGCAACCATTCATTGCTCAAGTGGCTTATGCAAGAGGAGATCAACCTTCAAGGTACACCAATAGACTACCAAAAATTCAAAACAAAACCACAAGGGCTCACACATCATTCCATCCTCAAGACACCAAAACACCACATCCAAAACTAAGCTGCAACGTCAAATCCAAAAGCAAACCATTGAATTATTGGAATAGGACATTGTGCCACAAATACGTGTTAGAATTATGCACTAGAAACACATGCTACTACCTTACGCCAGAAACATCCGTTGGTAACACCTGTCCTCCGTTAAAAATCCACTAAACTAGATAATTACGAAGGTAAATAAAATTGCAAGTGTTACATGTGGGGTAGGCAAAACCTAAATAAGATAAGGTGAAGATTTTATCATCCTTCCTTGGCCGAGGAAAGAACCAAGTGCCCTAAGAATGAAACTCTAAAATCAATTAAACATTAATCCTAAGGACTACGACTAAATTAAGACAAGATTGATTTTGAGATTTACTCTCTATAGTTATCATTAGTTAGTGGTGTATAGGAAACAAGTTTGTGGAGCTTGCTCCCAAAGACTGGGGTTATTTAATTGTGCAGGTGCCTAGTGCAATTGTCTTCCTTGACTTATAATACTTTCCTAACTTATGGCTCGTGCTAATTAATTAGGGTCCACTCACAACCTGTCTTGGACTAGTTAGGAGCATCTAAGGAGATCGAGTCGCATTAGGTTTAAACTAGTGTATTTGGTCCTATTGTGTGTTTGATTTTTGTTTTTGGAGGTTACAATTTTGTCCTCCTTTATATGGTTACCTCTCATCTAAGCCACCATCTTCTAACTTTCACCTCTTTCATCTACATGAGTTGGTTCCTCAAGTGCATGAGCACTTGGACTAGCGATTGAACAATAGATCGATTATTGAGATCATTGAGCCTTGAGTTAGATCAACCCAAGGTGTCAAATTCATCACCTTCTATTTCATCATCTTCATCAACTTTAGATTTTTGTGATTTTGGTTCATTATTGTTTTCACCCCAAATAGATCTTGAAGCTAGAGCCAACATGAGAGCATTTGTGTACCCTACATATGTTGCTTAACTTAGTTGCATTGTGTTGCCTCTAACCAACGCAAATAATTTTGAACTTAAGCCCTTACTGTTGTTTTTATTACCCAAATTCTCAACTGAAGACCCCTATCTATTTATCAGAGAATTCGAGGAAGGTTGTCAATTATTCAAGCTACAACAATTGAATAATGATGCCATTAGACTTAGGTTAATTCCTTTCTGCTTAAAGGATAATACTAAGCTATGACTGTACAGTCGACCACCGAGGTCGATTACAACATAGAATCAATTTATGGTTCAATTTCTCCAAAAATTCTTTTCAAATAGTAAAACAAACCAGCTTTGTAATGAAATCGGGATGTTTAGATAGAAGGAGAATGAATCATTTTGTATTGTGTTTGATATCTTTCAAGACCTATTAAACCAATGTCCTCATCATGGGTTTGAGATTTGGCATTCGAACCAGATCATCTATAGTGGTTTCACCCTTCGTTAGAAACAATTCTTTAAGTCCATATGTGAAATTGATTTTGTGGACCAAATGTTAGAGGAGGCATGAACCTTTTTGGAAACCCTCTTCGAAAAGACTTGGCAATGAGTAGATGAGACAGAAAGTCACATCTTTATTGTGGTAGCTCAGCTAACTACATCGAAAGGAGTCATCCCTGTTCTCCTTATTATAGGGATGGAAGCTAAAATGGCTACAATTCTTCATAGGTTAGAAGCCCTTGAGGTCAAAGAAACTCCTAAACTGGTTCATCAAGTCTCTATGTCTATACCATTTAAGGAATTTTCTGATCCCTTTTAGTGTATTTATGGTTATGTGACCATAATGTGTGGCAGGTAACAAGACTTGAAGTGTGAGGAGCATATCCACACATGCCAAGCAGCTACAGAGAAAGGTGGAAACACAAATCTAGGGATAAGGAAAACGAGTCGTCATCTAGTCTATTGAAAATGAAAGATGAGGAAAACTAGATGCAAAAAATGATGAATATGTGAGCAAAGAAAATACGAATGCGTAACTCCAATGTCAATGGACAAAACACATAAGTCATTGTAAGCAAGGAAAGGATAAAGATTTCTATTAAGCATGGGAAAGGTATTAGATACCCCATACTCTCGATTATGTCGATCTTTCAATGCTTTTTCGCTCATGTGTTTGACATTACAAGTGTGCACATGCTCGAATAATGTATGCCATGAGGCAAGATGTTGGATGTTACGCCAAATGCTAGTAAACCATGTAGAGAATATAGATTTGGAAGTGAAAAGTGAAAACCAAACAATGAAATCATGTAAAACATGGCTTTGCCTGGTCGCCTATATTGAACTAGAGTAAACACTCATGCCAGACGTGGACAGAATATGTGAGAGTGTCACGTGGTTGTGACACGAGTACTAGGTGTTGCAGTTTCAGACAATGACCATTCATCGTACAAATGATAGAAGAAAGCGATTCAAAAATCTCAATGAAATAGTGAGGAAGCACGGCAGGATGCCAATGCACATTCCTAGTGATTAAAATCAGACCTAGGATGGAAGCTCACTCCTCCCCACCTTTGTTATGCATCGCTAGAATGCTTTGCCTCTCACGGCCTTGAAACAGTCCATCAGCTTCAAAGATCCCACTGAAATGTTGATGGTGCGTGGAGGAAGGGAGAGAACAGGAGAAAACACATGCAATGCAATGCAAGAAGGAAACACAACAAACGCCCATGTTCGACAAGCCTTTGAGCTATGGCATCGAACCCATACACCGTTGTGTGGTTGAAATGTGATGATTCCTTGGAGGTATCAAGGGACGAAGGTACATGTGGGGATAGGCCACGTCTCGTGTTCAATGGCCGGTGGCCTCACATAAGAAGAAGTGAACCCATCACCTGGTCACACAACAGAGACGGGAAACCAAGGCAAAATCGAATGGAAATGATGCCAACAAACAGGAATTAAGCAATGTAGGGCAAGAGGAGATTCAATTGCGCTAAGGGAATGGGTTACCAACCTACGTTGAGGGCCGGAATGTGCTTCCCGACGTTAATGACTCATGACAGCATTCCTTGGGTTGGTCCTAGACGTGGTGGAGGAAGCAAGCGTGGCCAAAGATCGGAGATGGTGCTCAGTCACATTGGGTGCTCTCGTGCTCACTCTCACACAGGGAAGGTTGGGTGGAGGAGATGGAGGTTGTGCTTCGTCAAGGTTGTGAGTGCTAGTGCTTGGTGTTCTTTGGGTGCTGCAAGTGCTGGGATGGCCAAGAGTGCGTGAAAACATGAGAGCAGGAGAGAGCCCTCGCATAGAGGCCAACTACTGTTATATAGAAGATTGGAATGAATAACAATGGTTGATGAATAGCTGCTTGAAATGGTTGGCTAGGATGCGAATTAATGGGCTGGATTGGGATTTAAATTTGAATTAAGGGTATGATAGTCTAAATATACTAGGGTACACACCTAGATCTATGGTAGCCAATAAGAAGTAACGAATGGATGTCCCATTGGTGAATGGAAAATCTAATCCTTAACTGCAATTAAACTGACACAGGTGTTATGTGGAAGGTTTGTGCGCATGGAGAACATGGTATCAACACGTGATAGACCTGTTGTTGGGCCTATTGTTGGGTCTTGGGCCTGCTCCCTTGATGTTTGGACCATCAATGGGCTTTGGGCTATTGGGTAGAATTAAGGCTCAAGGTTTTTGTAACAAAAATTCATTTTATTTATAATTAATTAGAATTAATGAATTTTATTATAAACGAGTGTTCCTAGTGCGAGGCTCATTTTTGTTAATCCAATGGTTATGTTTTGGCATTGGTGTTTGGTCTGGTATTGTGCTTTGTCTTTTGCGGTGACATTATGCTTGTGCTCTTGTGTGAGGACATGTTGGTGACGAGTGGTTTGCATCATGTTGTTAATTGGTGGCTAGAGATGTGCAGTTGGTGCATGCAAACTTTGATGCGTAGTTGTGCACACGCACAACCACCACCAGCTCGTGCGGATATAAGAGAAGACAGCCAAGGCTTCTTCTGCATTATTTCTTCTTCTTTCTCTTCCTTCCTCCACACAACTCTCCTCCTTCTCCGTCAGTTCTTCTGCATTGGAGCTTAGCCAAGCAAGGGTGAAACTTCAATCTTTCTCCTGGTGGCATGGTGAGCTCGAGCGGAAGCCCATGTGGTGACTGGAGTGAGGTGATCATCGAAGGTGCGGTTGGGTCACCAGTGAGGAGATGAAACCTCTATAAACGTCCCAAAGGTACACACGTCACAATTTTCTCTTGTTTTGGCATGACAATGATGGGAATGAGTAGAATAGCATGAATTTAGTATGTGGGAGTGATTTCATGAATTTAGAGAATTTATTTGCATTTATGGCAATTTAATTCATGTGTTGCAACTATTCATCCATTTGTATTTCCTTACTTTGAAATTTAATATCTTGAGCTATGGTGAATGGATTGTGATAATTTTTGTGCTCAATCGTAGAGTGTTTTTGTGCCTTTGTCTTATGAATTTTGTGGATTTTGTGGCTTTATGTGGTGAGACCAATTTGCATTCCCAAATTGGGAGATTTAGGGTTCTAGGGCTCAACTCTATTTCTGAAAATCAGGGAATTTAACATACCAATTTGGATTCTGTATGTCATTTATCTCCTAAATGCTTTGTTGACCGGTGACATCTAGAGAGTGGACAATATTATTGTGTAGTTGGCGTAGAAGTGGTCCTTTCTATATGGTGGGACTACGAGATGGGCTCGTTCCTCCTAGGATGGTGAGACCATGGTAGTGTAGTGTACTTTGGTGGTTGCTTGTGGCCAAAGTTAGCTGTTTAGCATCATGCATTATGACTTAGTATGGTTTTCTACCTACGTGGTTTGAGATTTTGAGTTTTTGGCTGTGTAGCATCCAAGTTTTTTTCCTGCCTATATGGCGTTGTAGTTTCTTTGTGTTTTGGCTAGGAAGGCCTAGTTTTTGCTATATAGGTTGTTTCCTGATGGTTTTGAAAAGATTGTAAAAGATTTTGAAAATTTTTTGAAGCTTGATGAGATTTATATCGTCAATTTTGTCAATTTTCTTGTGATTTTCGTGGGACATGTGTTGGATGACTTGCTGATCACTCACGTGTATTTTCTTTGTGATTCTCAGTTGCAGGTGCAGATGAGTGACAGTTTGGATTACTAGTGCATATAGTTAGAGTTGCCTAGCTATCCACTATAGATTCTTGGTAGCTTAGATATTGTAGTTAGTCTTTAATTATCCTTTAAATTTAGTATTTAATTGTATTAAATTTAGTTAGGCTAATGGAACTTGGGTGTAGCGACATGGGTTGTTATAGTTTTGAATGGATTTAGGATTTTGATTTGATTTAGGGGAGGTGCTTAGGTCCACCGTGACTAGAACACATTCTTCTGGAAGAACTCATTGACGAGTGATTGCAAAATTGAGATGTTTACAGATGCCCATCCTTGAGTGAGGTCGAGCTAAACGAGACTGATGCTCAGATTGACAAAACACCTTGCTTGAATCCACAAGAAAGTGTTATTGTTGTTGCCGTTAAATTACTTATTCGGTAGATGTACCACAATCAGGACTCGTTGCCCAAATGCAAATGTAGATGCTAATGTGGTGCTTATGCTGATGTGCATTGAAATTCGTTGGAAGTTCGTGCAGTTCTATGCGATGTGGATGTGAATGCCTGATGTGGTAATACAAGATGTATGGGCAATGACAGTCTTAGATGTCAACTTGATTATAGTGTGCAATGCCGATGCTAATGATTATGCAAGGTAATACTATGCGATGTAACGTGATGTGGTGATGCTGAATGCTGATGCAATGCAATGTGATACATTGATGATGCAAGGCAACAGGATGAAAGCTAATCAGCGTAAGAAATGGGGGCATGACAAGCTATCAAACCTGTGCAAAGAGGGGCATTAAACACGGTAGTTGAGCTTGTCGATTGGATAGTTAAGGATATTAGCCTAGAGAGAGGGGAGATGACAAGTCCAAAGGCTTGCCAACCGGAACACTAGACAGCTTGATGATGTCACTTGTACATATTATGGTGTCACTTATACAGATTGATGATGTCACTCAAATAGTTAGGGGTATCAGCCAAGAGGAAGGGGAACTGGACTTTGATTGATGGGAATGATGATTTAGGAAAGACTCGTAAGAACTTCATTTGCCCGAAACGAAGCTATGAGAAAGAGGAGCTGATTGAACTTTGACCTACCAAAATGAAGATCCAGAAAAGACTCGCAAGGACTTTGTTCACCCAAAATGAAGTCACAAAGAGAGAGGAGCAAACTGGACTTCATTTGCGTGGAACGAAGATTTAGAGAAGGCAAGCAAGGACTCTGTTTGTCGGAAATGAAGTCGCAAAAGAGAGAAGTTAACTGTACTTCGTCCATTTTGAATGAAAATTCAGAAAAGACTCACAAGGAATTCCATTGTCAGAAACGAAGTAGTAAGAAAGAGGAGCTGATTGGACTTTGATCGATCGAAGTGAAGATCCAGAGAAGGCAAGCAAAAGCTTCGTTTGCTTGAAATGAAGTCACATGAAAGAGGAGTTGACTAGGCTTCAATTGACCAGAGCGAAGATCTAGAAAATATTCGCGAGGACTTCGTTTTCTTGTGTAACGCCTTGAACCTAGGTACGCTACTAAAATCATAGTATCATAAGAAATTATACTAATTACAGCAATAATTAAATAACTGCAACTAACTAAGGCTTACCTCCAAGAACAATGTGCGGCTAGAGCTCCTACTCGGCACTAGGACTAGATTACACCACCAACTGCACCTGAAAACCAAACAAAGCACGTGTGAGTGACATCTAAGTCACCCAGTACGCATCCCACATACACAACAAAAAGTTAGACAAAACCACAAAACAAAACTTTTGATTTACAAAACATGGCTTTCTTTTAAAATCCATTTCAAAACATCATTTCCTTCTCTTTTCTCTTTTAAAACATTCATAAATCTTTATCTAAAACCATGCTCTTTCTCAAAACTCATATTTTCTTCTTTTTATTCATTTTAAAACCTTTTCTGTATTCCGAGACAAGTCCATATTCTCGAACTGATCTAGCCTAAAACACAAGGCTTTACAGGACTCAAAACAAAACCACAAACATTGGCTGGTAACTGGTTAAAACACAATTCTCATTTATTACTAGGATTTTAAGACCAAACTCTAGTCCAATCAGAGCCAAACCACACCTTTTAATTTCCACAAGTCCAGACACTTTTCTTAATAATTTCCACTTTTCTTATTGATGTTACCTTAATTAGGGGTAACCAGGCACACAAGTATTAAGTGAGGACACCATTTCCCCTACCCTCCTGCACTACAGCGGTGAAGTTCGCCTTGCGGGAGGACACCGCCCTGGCTAACTAGCCTCAATTTATTTTCATATGTATGGGGATACGTCTTTTCCTGACGTTCCATCGGTGACCCAAATAACTATGTTCAATAACCTAGGCTCGGCCTACACCATCAGTGACTCGGACACCTAGGTCTCAAATCCTAGGCCCAACCTACACTGTCACAACCATTGGCAACCACGGTCGTATCTGACAATTGATATTTTAATAATTGTCGACACCATCCAATCGTGGTCCCACCCTGACAACCATGATCGTATTTAACAATTGGTTTTATTAGAGTATCATTCTCCCATCATACTATCGACACGAACCCCCGTGGCTCCAAAACCGATTATTATTATTTCCTTTCCAAAACTCTTGGGTTTTCTTTTTAAAACCATTATACATTTCCTCTTCTTGGTAGGGAATCATTCCCAAACTAAACATGACCCCTCATTGGGTCCTAGACTCAACATTACACAAAAACCAGGCATTCATATTCATTATTGAGTCTCATGCCCAAGAACCACATCAAACCACCTATTCATCAATTCTTTTCATTTTTAGGGCCCAAAGCCCAAAACCACAATCTAACTTCTTCATTTGGATTTCATACTTCTCCATGTCATTTACATGGGAAAAACACCATTAACACACACTCATTAACTATTTAAAATCATTGATTCTCATTTTTCATACACATTTATTTATATGGGCTAGGGGTCAAATTCGGTAGATTAAACCATATTCGGTATACCTAAAATCCCTGATTCAGTCAACCGAGACATTTCGGTCGACTGAAATCCTTTGATTTGGTCGATTGAATGTTTTTGATCTACCGAAAACAGGTACCTGGTCAAATACTGATAGGAAAACGGTATGCCGAATCCAATTCAGTATACCAAAATTCCCGATTCTAGTAGACATCCCCTGCTTCCGATCCATTGGTTCGCTAGAATTGGGACCTCTGGCAGACCTAACAAATATTCCACAGAAAACACGAATAAAACATGAGTTGTAGACCCTTGAGTCTACATCAAAACCCCTCAAACCAGGCATTCATATTCATTATTGAGTCTCAAGCCCAAGAACCACATCAAACCACCTATTCATCAATTCTTTTCATTTTTAAGGCCCAAAGCCTAAAACCACAATCTAACTTCTTCATTTGGATTTCATACTTCTCCATGTCATTTACATGGGAAAAACACCATTAACACACATTCATTAACTATTTAAAATCATTGATTCTCATTTTTCATACACATTTATTCATATGGGCTAGGGGTCAAATTCGGTAGACTAAACCATATTCGGTATACCGAAAATCCCTGATTCAGTCAACCGAGACAATTCGGTCGACTGAAATCCCTTGATTTGGTCGATTGAATGTTTTTGATCTACCGAAAACAGGTACCTGGTCAAATACTGATAGGAAAACGGTATGCCGAATCCAATTCAGTATACCAAAATCCCCGATTCTAGTAGACATCCCCTGCTTCCGATCCATTGGTTCGCTAGAATTGGGACCTCTGGCAGACCTAACAAATATTCCACAGAAAACACGAATAAAACATGAGTTGTAGACCCTTGAGTCTACATCAAAACCCCTCAAACCAATTATCAATTCATTAAGCATACCATTCACAATAAAATCATAAAGGCATAAAGCTCGTTTCAAGTCACTGTAGCGTGCATACCAAAAACTCGTATAAATTCACAACAAATTGTTCTAACCGCATGATTTCTACATAAACACATCATACATTCCATCCCACACATTCCTATCATTTTCCATGATTTATCATGATTTATTCATTATTTTCATCATCCTTCTATAAACTTTTTGATCTACTTTGGTACCATTCTCATCCTTTTCTAACTTAGTAGAGGTACTTATGGGAGTTTTGGCTACTTTGCTATGTTCCATCCCAAATCTCTTTAATAGTTCTCTAGTGTATTTTTCTTGATT
>JAMKQA010024351.1:0-22374 GCA_024699735.1 Posidonia australis
ACCACTGACGTTGTCATAACATCTAAAAAAATATATAAAAATTATTCTTTCCAACAAATCATTGATAACTCTAAGTTTAAAAAAAACTACATTTTTTTTAAATTTTCAATGGAAGGTGCAGTGGAGTGTGGACAATACATTGAGGTCCATCAATACATACCTTGGGCAAATGGGCAACCTGGCAAGACAGCAAGTGGCAACCATCAAATAATCAATGCAGGTCTGTCTCTGTGCAGTGGAGTGTGGACTCCTGTGACAATTCGGTCTTTGTGCAGCTCAGCGGCTGTGCCCCAGGAGTCCTGTCTCGTGCTCCT
Source organism: Posidonia australis (assembly GCA_024699735.1). NCBI lineage: Eukaryota > Viridiplantae > Streptophyta > Magnoliopsida > Alismatales > Posidoniaceae > Posidonia > Posidonia australis. The sequence continues at coordinate 315 of JAMKQA010024351.1, forward strand.
CCGATGGCAGCCTGGCAGCTGGAGGCCTGGCGGCTGCTGTGTGCAACGCTAGTGGTGCTCGACTGGCGACTGCTCGTCGTGCTCGGTGCTTGGGGCAGTCTGGACGACAGACGTCCGGTGGGAAGCAGTTGACTGGCCACTGGCAGCCTGGCGCCCTGGCTGGTGCAGTGGTCGGACTCCTGTCTCCGTCTCGTGCTCGGTGTTCGGTGCTCTGGTGGAAGAGGATGAGAGGAGAGGGCGGCGCCGATTCTTAGTTTTTGGGTAGAAGAGAAGAGAAGACGAAAAGGTTCGCGTGGGAGAGAGAAGGAGAAAACGTGTTTTCAACCTTTGATGGGGGTAATTTACAAACTTATATACACAGTATAAGGAAATTTTTCTTAAGTCCAGTGGAAGCAAAGTCCCTACTCTACTGACCCTCACTTGTATCCACCCCTGGTCATTCACGTCGCCACTACACGTTGGTAGGTCTTGTCTATCAATCGTGTCACCGATTTTGCAAAAAATCAACAAAAATAGAGCATTCAAAACTTAACCCAAAAACCGTGTAAATCTCCTGTTGGAACCTTCAAAAAAAAACAAGGGAATTTACAGGACATGCATAATAACATCACAGCATACTTATAAAACATTCGTAGCATATGATTTCACAAATTCCCCTGTTCATTTATCCACAAAAATCTCTACAAAAACCCAAATGTCCCTCACAGAACATGCAAACCCACATATGTCATATAGTTCATGCTAAATCTACCCATTTTAATCAATTTCAAGCATGGTTTTAAGGGAGAAAATGAGGGGGAACGTGTACGCTGTGAGATCGTCGGCGACTCTTCCAACTCTGGCGAGCTTTCCCGGCGCCCGCTTCTCCCCTACGAACTGCTTCCGCCTCCAACGACGGTCCTCCGGTGGCGGTCCTCTGGTGGCAGAGCTCCGGCGAAACTCCCCCCTCTCTCTCTCTCTCCTCACGTCTCTCTCTACTTCTCTCTGCTCCCCCGTTTTCTCTATTTGTCTCTCCACCGACGTAGGAGTCGTCCAGGCCCTTATAAAGCTCTCCCACCACCGACAGCCTCCGGGTTTTCCGAGGATGCCGCAGATAAGGCGACAGGGCACCGGCGTGGAAAACGGAGCAGGCGTCAGGTGGCGGCGTTGGCCGGAAAAGTGGGTGTCAGCATGTCAAGCAGCATTTACTCAATGTCAGAACGGTGCGCCGGCAATCCATTATTCCAACGAGCACAAATCTTCGGATCAACCCAAACAAAAAGATGACATCCATTATTCTTGTACCTTACACAATCGTAGAACCTTCTCCTTGAATTTTCCATGGTCCATGCCATCTTCATTGGAGAGACTAGACCACAGTCACACTTGTAATGGAAGAAAGGAGGAGCACATTGGATGAAAGTTGGAAGAATTGATTAGGTGACTGTCAAAGAAGATTGGGAAACTCAAGACCTTACCGTAGTGTTGAGCGAACTCATTCTAAAATTGAGTGCCATCAACACCAAGAAAGCAAAAAGAAGAATACTTAACAGTAACTGGATTTTTGAGTGAAGGGAGAAAAGAGGAAGGAACAAAGAGGAAGAAAATGGTAAAAGGCAAAGTTGTCATGAATTTCAATTCATTAAGTTATATTTTAACAGAAGGAGGTAAATGGTAAATGAATGTTGTTTGAGGATGAAATTAATAGGTTTTGAAATTCATAAGGGTAAATTGTCGTAATCAAATATTTGAAGTAGGTAGACTAAAATTTTCTCTTGATTAAAAGAAAGTAGAGTCTCCATTGTTCTTCCCAGGGCTCCCTGATACTCACCCCAGACGGTTTTAAACGTAGTTATCTACTTAAACGATGCAGTTTCAATAGCAATAGTTGGCAAACTAGAAATAAGCAGCACTTTAAAAACGTCCGTTATCTTCCCAAAATACCATAGGAGGGAAGTAATCACATGATCCACAAATCAGTTCCAATTGACAACACTATCAACTAACGCTCTGGAGCGTTATGTATAGCTCATTCTCTTGGGATTTCGAAGCAAAAAAAAAAAATCAAAAAAGAATCTCAGCAATAATGCCATATACAATGCAACCGAACCAAAACAGGATGATGCTTTTCTGCAAACTTCCTTTCACGGCCAACTGATGGTATAAAATATCATGACGATCAGCTAATGGTAACCATACTTTTGGACGCTTATCATTCAACCTACACCTATTTCAGGCCTTCCTGGCTTTCGTACATCAGATATTCTCCCCAGGTGGTAGCTCAGCAAGCTTCGGAGGAGAACCAAGTACTCTTTCCATGTCAAAGCGCACTTCAATATTGCGGATGCTGTAGCCAACAACCATTAGCCAATACAGCAACTTGGCAAGTTCAGGAGCAGTTGTTGAAGTTGCACTTGTCTGCACGTACGAGAAAACAATAAGCAGGTTTCACACTCAAGTCGATATAGAAAGATATTGTTCAAGGCCAGAGGTAAACCTTCATTTGATTAGGGTCTGAAACTTCTATAAGACGCTTTATGAAAGTGTTCATCGCCAAAACAGCATCCTCTCCAACTGTAGTTGTAAGCTCCTGTAGCATAAATAATATGGTAAAAATATAAATTTACATCAGAGTAAATCTACAATGTTATTGTTTATAATTATGCCATTTTCAACTATACATTTTTCTAGAACTTCCAAGGTACTTGTTTTCATATAGAACAGCAGTGCTTGGAGCGTGGAAGTCAGACAGGAGTGGTTAGGTGCGGGGAAGGTCCACATGCTTGGAATGTGTATCACGACACGATACGGTTCAGATTTGTGGTCTGTATTATCTTATTTCATATGTAACAGTGGTAATGGCACCTAAATATGAAGAATATTATGGTTTTCCTTTTCCCAGATAAAGAATAATTCTTACACCAAAGACAAATGAAGACAAACTTCATATCAAATTAAAAAGAAACCATAATTAATGCTTAAGTTCTTTCACATCTAAAAAGAACTTCTCATCACAGACCTCCAAAAATTCTTCTTAATATAGGCATGAAGCACAAGATTCGATGAGACAAACATTTTGAAATTAAACTTTCACGTGGCCATATTTAAATTGACTGATTAATGTGATTAGCTTCCCAAATATTTTAAAGTGCATCTATTTCCAAATCCATGTCAACGTGAATTAGAACTGGAAATTTTCTTCCTCCTTGAGGGAAAGGCACAACATGAAATTGACAATAAAACATATGGGGTAATATTTGCAATCTTACCCTACTACCTGTAGAAGAGACTAAAATATTAAAATTTCCCTACATAAAGGCATCGATATTGGATACCTTCAAATTTTGTGGCTCAAGCGATTTAAGATAGTCCAGAAGCTCATTTTGACCATTTGCAGTCCTTGCCACTTGACGATTCAGTTCCTCTATTTCTGCTTCCAGCAATTCAATGTATTTCACAGCATCGATTTTCTCAGCACCAGAGATCTTATTCCATCTAATTACTTCACCAGATACCTTCTTTTGTGTACCAGGAGCATAATCCTGCACATCCTTCTGTAAAACAGAAGGAGAAGAGTTAATTTAAATTGTCATGACCACACTTCATAAGATTAAAACACCCAAAAAGTCTCTCTTATCGATGTACATGGAGAGAAGCAGTTATCAGCAGAATCTTGATTATGTAATATGGATCTGGTGGTGTCTAGGCACACCAATGAAAGAGATCAAGTGGCACACATAAGGACCATTTTAAAACCAAAAGCCAAAGAAATGATATGAGAAGCCATCTTAAAACCAACATGAACTTGATGGATTTATTGACTACTACAGTCAGAATCAGTTAATGTAGGTCATGAATGAAAAAACAAACTCATGAATCGTGATCAATGTGTAAATCAAAGAAAATGCTATTAATTGTTAGAACGACTCAAGCAAAGGAATGATGAAAAACACAATAAAATATTACATAAGCACGATTTTGCCTCTCTCAACAATTTCCATTAAAAAAAAAAAAGATATCTACAGATTCTTGGCCATGAACCGCATAAAACTGACAGCAGCTATCATGACAGGTTGACGTGCAGTGGAGCTTAACTTGTATAAACTATAAGTGTTCTGGCTGCATAAAGTTTCACTTACATTGATGTAAAGATTATGATTTCAGGAGAAGGAAAGTTAAGAGGTAGAACCTGAGGATGGGACCAAGGGAGTAACATGTACATTTTGAACTTGAAATTTGTTGGACTATGTGTAGCGAAAAAGAATTCCTTTTATTACACAAGATAGGAGTCACATATATACAAGGGAACATCCAAAAAATGGATATCCAATAATCCAAATAGACTAAAGTGAACCTATAAGTCTAATACTCTTCCTCAAACTAGAACGTATATATCAATCATGTTCAGCTTGTTCCAAAGAGAACTAAATGTACCAATACCTAGACCTTTCATGAAAATATCAGCTAATTGCTCTGAAAATTGAATGTAATGTGTTAAAATAACTCCTCTTATTACTATATTACGCATATAGTAACAGTCAACTTTAATATATTTTATACGTTCATGAAAAATCAAATTATTAGCAATGAAGATGGCTACTTCGTTGTCACAATACATAACCATAAGAACATCAACAGACAAACCAAACTCTATCAGTAGTGATTTGACTTACACCATCTTACACGTCGTCTGTGTCATGAAGTGATATTTAACCTCAACACTAGATCTGAATACAACATTCTACTTTTCACTTCACCAAGTAATAATGTTACCCTCAACATGTGCAGTAGCCTGACGTGGACTTTCTATGTCCTCTATCATCAATATAGAGTCTACATACACTTCAATCTATAAGTGACCATTCTTTCAGTAAATAAAGCCCTTTTCTCGAGCATTGTTAATGTAGGCCAAAACTCACAATACTCCCTACCAATGAACCATCCTAAGCTCATGCATAAACTAACCCAAAAGTTCAACTACATAAGAAATATCAGGACAAGTACCAGTTGAGTAAATCAATTCTCCAATCAAACATTTATACTGACCAACATTCTCACGAAGCTCATACAAACTATCCTAGAAAGCAAGACTGTGATCTATAGGAATACTCTCAGGTTTACAACCTATAAGTCTAATCTTTTGAAGTAGATATAATGCATACTTTCTTTAAGACAATGCCATCTTGTGTCTAACATAAGCAAACTTAATGCTTAAAAAATATTTAGACTTTTCTATATCCTTGGTGAAAAAATAGGTCTTGAGATACTCCTTGGTCCTGCACAATCACTACCTATTAATAAGATATCATTAACATATCCTACTAGAATTGCACATCTTCTAGTAGTCTTCCTGTAAAATAATGAATGGCCCACTACACATTTTTAGAAACTACTGTCTGTAACAGCTCTGCTAAACTTCTCAAACCATACTCGTGAGCTTTGCTTGAAATCATAAATTACTTTTCTAAGTAAACACACCTAATTCTCCTCCCTAAGCAACATAATCTAACAGTTGCTCCATAAGAACTCAATCCAAAATATTATCATATAAAAAAGCATTTTTAATATCAAACTGACAAAGATCTTATAAATGATTTGTGGTAATAGACAAGAGAATTTGTATAAAATTCAAACAAGCTACAGAAAAAAAAAAGTCTCTTCATAGTCAACGTCATATGTCTGAATGAGACCACATGCAATCAAACAAGCCTTGTACCTGTCCACAGACTCATCTGACTTGTGTTTGATAGTGAACATCTATCTGCAAATAACAATATTGGTATCTATAAGGTGAGCAATCAAAATCTCAAGTACCATAAGACACTAATACTTCCATTTCATCATCCATAGTAAGCCTTTCAATGAGGAAGAAGAAGTGCACTTCTTGGTAGTTACTGGAAATGTACTCTTGGAAATAAACAAAGCAACGCTACAGAAAAAAAACGTGTAAGGTACTCATAAGACACAAAATGGAAAATAAGACAGGGCTATGAAGGAACGTTTACCTTTCCATATAACAATAGACACATTAAGGTTTAAGGTAGCCAAATTCACAGACGTCTGGAGAAAGATTGAGCCTGAGGTGGTTGCAGACGACGATGATAAACCTACAAAAGACAGACAAATTTTATTCCACAACAGGAGAACTATTATCATCTGTGGTCTAGTCCATAATAGGCAGAGGTAAAGAAAAACTAATTTAAGGAGAATCAAGAGAACCAAAGTAAGGTATGGACTCAAAGAAGGTGACATCTACAAAAATTATACAACGACAATTAAGCGAATGAAAACATCGATATCTTTTCCAAATCCTCGAGTACCCAACAAAAACACATTCAATGAACTAGGGAAATAACTTGTCAAGATTTAGAAATAGATCCTAAACAAAGACAACACATCCAAACACTCAAAAGAACAAGGAAAACAACTTCTCAGGTTGCAAACGCTGAAGAGCCACTTCACCACCAAGAGGAGCAAACGATATCTTGTTGATGAGATAAGAAATACTAAGCACAGCAACAGATCATAAGTACTTTAGAATATGCATTTACAACATAATAGTACGTGTAACATCTAGAATATATTGACGTTTATGCTCAACCGCACCATTCTGTTGAGATGTATAAGAACAAGTGGTTTAACAAAAAACACTAAGAGTGACATAGTAATTTTGAAACTCAGTTTGAACAAATTGAAATGTATTATTAGTACAAAATATTTTTGATGTAACAACAAACTAATTTATTGTTTCTGTAATTGTTTGACTAGATCAAAAACTTAAATACGATCTCAAAGAAGATAAATCCAAAATTCCCATAAAAAATCATCAACAAAAACAATGTAATACTTATGATTAGACACGGACGACACTCTAACAAGACCTCAGACATCACAACGAATCAACTCGCATGAACTTTAACTAGTAGTAAGACGTTTATAAATAACACGATGATGCTTACCAAACTAACATGACACACAAACAAAATGACTGATAGAAACCCAAGGTAAAGTTTGTTGAAGCTTACGATAATACGGGTAATCGAATCGAAAATGTCATAGTAATGACGACTCATGTGCAGATGCAAAAGGTCCTAATTCCCAAGGTATCTCATCACGAATCAAGTACACACCATTTCCATGCTCATGACCTAAATTAATCCTCTTCCTCGTCTACAAATCCTAAAAAATACAATAAAAAGAGAAAAAGGCCACAAAATAGTATAATTACTTTGTAATGGCATTAATGGACAAAAAGTTCACAGGAAAATCAGAGATATAAAAGACTCTATCAAGTGTAATATGAGAGGAAACTCTAACAACACCTTCCTTACACACTAGACAAGTACAACTATCAACAATGAAAACAAAATGAATATCAAATAGTTGAGAAAGACAGGTAAAAAGCACTAGTACCAGTGATAGAAGTCTACAATCCAGGAATTGTCCTTAAAAATTGGTAAAGCACTAGTACCAATGATAGAAGCATGTGACACTATGACAGAGGGATGGTTGACTTGCAACTGTGTAAATCGATCATAGTTAGAGAAATAGATACCGTTGAGTTTAATCCATAGGTGATGTTCTAGAGGAGATTTTTGTAGTAGTATGAGCAGAAGTGATATGTGAAGACTTGGCAAACTTTTCCTAACATCTGTCAAATCGGTGATCATACTTGCCACAATACTGACATAGGGGTTGTCCTCCCCCTGTAAACCAACCCCCTCAACTTCGACTACAACCGTAAGAGGGAGTAGCTATCACAGGCTGATCTAAAACAGTAACTGGCATAACAATAGAGATCCACAAGACTCTAAAGAAGGTGAATTGTAAAAAAAGAGCTATCTTAGCAATAAGAATCTATCCCCGTATTTGTAAGTCCAACTCTAGATTGATATTGGACATAAAGACAATAACAGTAAACTCCTCACGATACTCCCTCGTATTGGAGATATCAATCATAAAGGGTTGATAACTCCAACTCATCCAAAAGTGTACGCAAGGATGTGAAGTAGTCCCGTACTAAACAATCCACCTGATGTAAAGTAACAATCTACTCATAAATCTCATATATCCAGTAAATGTTCTTTTCTTGATCATAGGTACTCTTCAAAGTATCTTAGATCTTTTTAGGGGACTTGAGCATCATAACACCCCTAAAGATGCTCTCCTTCATACTATTAACAATCCAGGATATAACAACACAATCAATAGCAAACCAATCTCATAAGCGCATCCTTGACATTATGGGGATCATGTGTCATATGATGAAACTTTCGATGGACACCAAGGAACGTCTCAAAGGCTTGAGACCAAAGCAAATAATTTTGTCCATTGAGCCGAACAAAGGTGCTACTTAAATTCTTCACAAGTACATCTCTAAACACGGAAAAGAGACCATAATAACATAAAAAACAGCAACAATACAATCCTATCGGGATGAACAGCAGTAATAATAATCCGATCGGATAGGAACAATGAAAAATACGATAGTAAGGAGTCATAGATAACTTCCCGAACATGTAGTCTCAATTCGGGGCACGAAAAAGGATAAAATCAACCTCCTAAACATGCAATCTCAGTCAGAGGGCACAAAACAGAGGAAAGGGAACGTGGACAGCCTATATCATGACGTGTGGATCACCAATGAGGCTGCCAAACCACCAAAGATGCCCAAAAGACCTGGCACAGCAGTGAAAAACGCCCTTTTTGGGTTGTTGATGGTGGAGAAGGGCCAGGAGGGGGTGATCGGCGACAAAGAGGACCTGGAAAAGTCAGACAATGCCAGAGTAGGTGCTGGCAAGGGGAGGGAAGGATGGGAACTAATGGAAGCCTGACATTGGTGACAGAAAAGTACTCCACAGGTGCCGACTATAGGTGATGTTTGGTGGCAGCGAGGGTTTTGCTTCTCTCCTTCCTCCTATTTGTTTTGTTTTAAAGAAACTTTACTCTTGATACCATGTGAAGGGAAAGAGAATTCCTTTTATTACACAAAATAGGAGTTACATATAAATAAGGGAACATCCAATAAATGGATATACAGACTAAAGCTAACCAATAAGTCTAACAGACTATATACACTCTCTGTTGAAATCTAATTTCATCCTGTCTAATCCTAGCTCATTTATCCTCATTCTTTCCATCCTAAACTAAAGTTCCCAATATGAGTAGTATGATAACTACTGTTTGAATTAAAATCTACAGAAGAAGAATGAGTTACAGACAGAAGGGCAGGCATCAAAATCTAGGGTCCAAAATTAGAGGAGTTGAAATAGAAAGATGGTGTTGTATCATAGCAACCAAGGGTAATCAAAACAGATGGAGTTCAGAGCAAAAAATTGTGCTGAACCACTGGAGTCACCTTAAAGCATAGAGAATCGAATTATTTTGAACCGGCGTAGGAATCTTACTTTTTGTATATGATAAGGGCTATAAAATGACAAAACTAAATCTAAAAGAAGCATTTTGCAAAATTCTATGTGATGGGGATCAAGGATCATCAACTACTTGATATGTATAAATGCAGAGGATCCCATATTTGTCATTAGATGACAACCAGTTATACATATAAATTTTTGTATTAGTTGATGCAATTCCTAGGATTTTTACTGTAAATTGTACATTATGCGCTGAAGATCAAAATGGACCTTTGCTCTCTATAAATGACTAGGATTTGGGGCCGCTCTGTAAAGGCTCAAACCCTAGATTTCCAAAGGCAGTTCGGAAGTAATGGTGAAAAATATTTTATATTCCGCCTCGGGATGTAGCCCATATACCTGTTTGTTCTGCATGACTATGTTTTGTGTGGCCTCTCAATTGCATTCACTCTATGTGGTGCCCAAATCTCTCTCATATCCCCACTGCTTTCTCTCTTGTTACGAATTTTTTGCTCGAAAAACAAAGGCTTCAAAAAATGGTGGTGGTTGTGAGAGTTTTTCTTCTGTGTCCATGTCTTTCTTTTGAGATGGGAATACAGCACATAGGAAATGATCCACCCAAAACCTCTTTCTTTTTCTATAAATGTAGTTCAAAAAACTATTACATGGAAGCCAAATAATGTGATACTTTGGGACAACCATGCAGGACATTTGTATGCAACCGAACAGATAAAATAAATCCCTCAGTAAGCACAATCTATCGCTGACTAATGATCTAATTTAGAAGGCCACCATATTCCCAAGATAAGTATATTATAAGTTTTTTTAAATTAGAATAGTATTTTGGTACTAGTTTAAGGTTACGTAAACTAAAACTTAACACTTGGGCACTGTATATCTCCATATCAAAAATCCCACAAGAACATTTAAGCCACAACAAGCAGTAGAAACACTATCTTTAGGACAACCACAATAATGTAAGAATATCCTAGAACTAAGTAGTTTATGGAACCAAGTTGCTCCTCAATAGTTTAACATTGACTCAACAAGAAGACTACTTGAAACCTGCATATTGCATGACTAAAATGAGCATCGGCCTAATTTGAGGCACAATAACCAAGCTAAGCTAAGCTAGGCAATTGCTTGATCAGCTATCCATGGTTCAATATACCGTAAGTATAAAAAAACTAGACTCCTTGACTATAACCATTGTTATTGTCGTCAGTCAACCACATTATCCTTGTTTATGCAGTCAATTTGTATCAGATAGGAAAACACTAGCACAACTATAATAAGAAAATTATGGTAATCACTGACTAATCATTCAGAAAAATAGAGAGAGAGAGAGAGAGAGAGAATTTCAGCTCGCAATGGTAAGTCATGTGAAATAATCAGGATGAATAGGCTTAAATGAGGATAGGTTTCACTGCGATCTTCACACAACAGTATAAGGAAGCTAGGTGATCTTGAAGGCCCTCATTTCTATTTAGTTCCAAGAATGAGTTATTATCAGCCAAGCTCAGGCTCAAGTTTGTGAAGCAAACCAAGAAGTTGTTTATATTGAGAAAACCATAAAAGTTGTTCGTGTTTCACTCAAGCCAACAGGCCCAAGACTGAGCAGCATAAATTTCCATCTTGAGAACCCATTTAACTGCTACTTGGAAGTTCAGGATATAAGTCCTTTGCCATTCTGATTTAAGAATATTGTCCGATGCTGTTATAGTAATAAATTAAAATCACAAACTCTAGTCAACTTAGGTAGCATTTGGTAACATTTTTTTCTCTTCAACATATTTGAAAAAGTCAATTTTTTTTCTTAAATGCTTCCTTTGAGAGCTTATTTGGGAACTTATCTGCAATGGGGGTAATCTTGTTTGAAGGTAATAACATGTGAAATAGCATTTTTTCAAGAAATGACCAAATTACCCTAGAGTTCTTTGCTCCTCAAACCAAGCTCCCAACATCATCCCCAGGTGTTATGTGACCCATCCATATGTATCCCTGCACTGCTCTCTCTCAGCAAAAGGAGAATTCAAAATCAGTAGAAAACCAAACAAAAGAGAAGTAAGCCAAGCCCTAAAAGACTGGAGAGTGAAGAGTGGAGGGTGACATTGACTAATGCTGGCGTCGAGGAGGGCAACGAAGAGATCGGATTGGAGCAGGATTTGTCTAGCGATGGTGAGGCCGATGATCCTAGTGCCAACCATGATGACGTCATGTTCCAACCCCCAAAGTGCGAGCCTTCATGAGTGGTACCGTGGATGACGACAGCAACTAGTGTGATTCCGACAGATGGTTAGGGTTGAGATTTGGGTTTGAGTTGTGTTTGAAATTTGGGTTGTTTTGTAATTTCATTTCTTGAGAGGGGGTAAAATAGGAAATAAATTAAAAAGAAGTTGGCATTTTTTAACAAACTCCCTCAACTAGCTTTTTATTTTGACATATTTTATGAGTTTTACATATTAAAAAAATGCTAGCATTTTCCAATAAGCTGGCGTTTTTTTTCTTGTTTGGTTCAACTTTTTCATCTAAACCAGCTTATTGTAAATACGCTAGAGCAAATAATCATTACCAGTCGTGGCCTTAATATACAAAAACAAGACATAAAAGTTAGTTATACTGTGGAAATCGATAGATAAACATGATATACCTTTGCATCCTCTACATCAGGTAGGGCAGCATGCTCCAGGCTTTGTTGCAATTCCAAACGAAATTGTGCATTCTTAAACATGTAACCAGTCATCATGACACTGTACATGAGCTGGGCAAGGTTCTCAGCAACCTGATAAACAGAATTACATCAGCATTATACAAGGAAGATTGGACTATAAATCAGAAATAGATTGAACAGAATCTTCAACGTCCAGTTTACTTAGACGTGCATAGCAATCCAAATTTCTGCAAACTTACAGTTGTAACGGTTACAGCAAAAAACTGCGGTGGTAGTGTTCCTATCATATTTGAGACAGTCTGACGCATTGCATCCACAACCTACACACAACAAAATCTTTGTCAAATCTGGACTCAGCGAAAAGCTGATAAAATCGAATTTGCATCTAAGAGTCTGAGAAAAATGACACGGTAAAGAACAGCAAAAAAAGGAAGAGCAAAGGCTAGTAAACCATTTGAACGGTAATTACCTGCGTGGGTGCCCTTTTGACAAACAATTCCAAGAATTCTGGCTGAACATTGTTGACATACTCCAAGAGAAATTCTTTCCTACTCTTGGGCTGAAAACAAGACCGAAAGGAAACACAGGACAGCTGAGTGAGTCCCTATTTATAAAATAAAGCAGAAAACAACAACAACAACAGCCTGCAACAAGAGTACCAGAACTCGAAAGAACCAATCAAAATCTCATGAATTAGGAAATATTTTTGGAAAAAGGTGACAACTTTTCGGAGAATCTATTGGATCAATGACCTCAGAAACAACAGCAACGACCACCATTGCACAAAATGAGAAGCCCTATTTCACCCCAAAACCCCTGCACTATAACAGAAAGCATACCGGAGTTCTATCCCCATTGGGGGCATTGGACTCGCTGGCCGGCGCGGCACCATCGGAGTCACAAGCCGACGCCACCAGCCGACAAGAGCCGACTCTGCCTCTCCTCCGCCCAAGGGGGAAGTGGACGGAGCAGGGAGAGGAGAAGAGGAGCGGCGGCGGAGTGGTGGTCGTCGTCGTCGTAATGGAGGTGGAGGAGGAGAGTGGCGTGGGGAGGAACAACGAGGAGGAGGACGACATCGGGGGTGCGTTTTCTTCTCGTTCCTCTCTTGGCTAGAGGAGGATTCAGTGTCGTTTTGTCCGGAGCCCTCCGAACGGTAAGTGATGATACGTTTTGGCACTGCAGTTTTTGTTTTTTCAGGGAAAAAAAAAGGTTCTAAATCGGTCTTTCATTTAGAGTTTTTTTTTCTTAATCATTTTCTCAACTTTTCTGTCATTTTAACTAAAAAAAGTTTTTTTTTTTTGGATATCAGTATGTATATAATTTCTCTTTGCGGTCCGTGAGATTCGAGCCTGAGAGGAAGATGTAAGTTCCATTCCTCCTAATCAACTACGTCATAATAGTTAGTTACTTTAACTAAAAAAAAGTTGCTGATAGAAAAACTGTAATACATCATTTTTCTCAGTTTTTGACTGAAAAAGTAGATTTTGCCTAAATACTGTAGTTCCAAAAATAGGTTGAAATGCATTTGTAGACAAGCATAAGCAATTTTATTTTTTTTCCTGGGAACACTTAAACCACCCACAAAGGAAGAAAGGCGAGGATCAAATCTGGAAAGATTACTAGATTTTTTTTATTGGTGAAAATCTTATCATCCTCTCATTAGTATATGTAACTTTTGTTTTTGATAATTATTAGTATATGCAACTTTATCTAGAGTTTTTTTGCAAAAAGTATTTTCTACAAAATTGATATTGCAACCAACTATCAAGGTACAATTAGTTAGAAGAGTGGAACTCACACTTCCTTTCGAATTCAAATCTTACGAGAAAAAACTATAAGGTGGAATAACCTCTATTATTGTTTGTAAAAAAACAAAACAAAAATGATTTTACTTTACTCTTTGACATAAGATGGTTAATAGACACATAAAAGAATTAGTTATGAAACCACAACATAATGTAATACAAGCCACAGAATTAGGGTCCAATGTACGACAACAATAATAGCAACAAATGGCACACAACTGAAGTGTCAAAACAACTCAACAACAATAGAATGATAGAGATATGACAACATAAGCCAAAGAGAGTTACAGAATTATTCCATGATCATATTGTAGCGTGGAGTCAGAATTTGAACCATGAGGGACAACCCTTTTTATTATATATGTATCTATATAAAATTAAAAGCTAACTTAATAAAAACAAGAATGGTCCTTAGGAACAAAATGAGGTGTTCTTTCTTCTTCTTTTTCCCATAAAGTGACCTCTAATAAAATATAAATATTTACAAATAGTAATCCCAAAAAGACAAATTTAGTCTTCATAAAGTACCAAAAAATATACCCAAATGTTAGAAAAGCAGGGATACAAAAATAACCCCAAGAAGAAAATTTAATCTATATTAAAAAAAACCCAAAAATAAAATACATCCATTTGTTAGTGGCATTGATATCTACAAAAAATAACACCCAAAAAACAGTTTAGTTTTCGTAAAATACCTAAAAAATTATCCAATTGTTAGGAAACGTGGATATATTCACCAACACAATACCTAAAAATTTATGCAGTTGTTAGAAAACACAGATTTATCTAATTGTTAGAAAAATTTATCCAATTGTTATTGCACATAAGTTCATTTTACTTTAAATTTTCTTATTTTTATTTAATATATGGGTTGGGTCACAAATTTGTGTTACTAGTTTGGGTCATGATTTGGGTTGGGTTTTCACACCAATTAAGCCATAATCCATTAATCCAAACACTTAATGGATTTCATCGTGTGTGAGATATGTCACCCAACCCATTAACCTGTTAATAATCATTTAGGAACCAAAGAAAAGTAAATACTTCATAAATTCATAAACTATCTATTGTATTACAGTTTTATTTGATTTTGTTGGTATGTATCATCAATATTGAATTGTTATAAATTTTTAATCTTGTAGTATTATAACATATTTATTTGATTTTGCTATTTGTGGATTAATAATTATATCTAATAGAATTCATTTTATGCTTGGTTAGTTTTATAGTTTCATGATTATACATGATTCAAAGATATTTCATATTATACAATACATGTTTATATATGTATAACATTCGTTACAAACAGTGGTGAAACTAAGAAATTTTCAAGGGTGAGGCAGACACAAGAATACGTATAACTATAGTCAAACTTGCAACCAACATGTACAATCAATTGGTAGCAAAAACATACTATTATAAATGACACGAGTGTATTTTTTTCATATGGATAAAAAATTATATGAAAATTATTATGAATTCGATTTTATGTTCTTTTATATATCGAAAGTAACAACATAATAAATTAATATAAAGTCACAAAAAAATTATGATTGAAAAAGACTATAAAAAAATTGAAACATACACTTACATTAAAGAGTTCCTTGACAAGGAAACATAAGTTAAAAACATTTCATAATAGCCTCATTGACGATCTCTACAACTACATCACGCTCAATACACACAATCAAACAATCATTTGTAAAATCATCATCAAGTTTATTACATAGGCAATTCTTTATGATGTTCATAATAGATAGTACTTTTTTTACACTTGGGATTGCATAGGAAAAAGCATTATCAATTTTATAAGCCAATAGACTAGGCCAAAAGTACCATATGACTTCTTCTCCTTTATTAGTCTAGTAAGTGCACTAATTTCATTTGCTTAACAATATACTGAATTGGATCACATATGTAAGATATGCAAATCAAGTTGTAAAAGAAGCCTATCAAGATCATTGTTGGAGAAATCTAAAGGATAGAGTTCTGTGAGTTGAATCAACTTTTAGTTATTAAAAGAAGCATACTCATTACTTGAGTCAAGACATACCACACACAAAAGTAACTCAATGTTAATCTCATTGAAACGATCATCAAACTCGATTACCAACAAATCAATTATAACATTGAAAATATTAAATATTTAATGGTCCATATTTGTCTTTTCGATTGCTTTTACGCCTAGTTCTTTCGCATGGTCCTCTATACACATCATCCATTTGTATAGGTTTTATTGTTATGCCTTACACAAATTACACAAACTTCTCCTACATCATTATCATTTCTCAAAAAATTTAATTGTTCTTTCAACAATTACACCAAATTTGTAGCATTTTCAATTTCTTGATGTTTTCTTTTCAATGCCTTAGATAGATCATTTGTTGTAACATCTATGATTTTTGCTCACGTATTTGTGCAGACCAGAGTGGAATTAGTGATGGGTCGTGGTTTTGGGATTAGTTGTCTCACTTGGTTTTGAGTTTGTAGTTGTATTGGATTCGAAGACTGTTTGAGTGGAGGCCTTAATTATGATTGGTGGATCGAGGACATTGGCCTCATTGGATTTTATTGGTAATTAGAAAGATTATGTTAGTGGCATCTTATGGTGATTATTTGGCTCCTTTGCACAAGTAGATTGCATATTGGTATGAGTGATGTGTGTTTGGTATTTATGTGGTGTATCAACACTTGCTTTACACTATATAATAGTCCATGTAAGTGTTGTGTAGTTGTTGTCAAATGAGTGTAGTGTTGTTCAGTGTACTATGCCTATTTCCATGCTTAACTTAAAGCTATTTATGGAGGGGAGAAAATTTTAACACACACACACATCCACTCACTCGCACATGAAGGAGAAGAATAAGGAGAGAGACAGTGTGTGGGAGGGTTGAAAGGGAGTTGGAATGAACAAAAGAAAAGGAAAAGAAAAGAGAAGGAGAGGAGCCCGTCATGGGAGGAAAAAAGGAAAAGGAGTGGAAGAGAAAAGGAAGAGGAAGAAGGAGGGGCCTATGTCAAAAAAAAGGCATAAGAAGGAAAGGAGAGAAGAATCGGATCCTAGTTTTTATTTAATCGTATTTGATAATAGATTTGAATCTAAGATCTCTTCTAGTCTTTTTTATGCCAGTGTGAGCCATGACTAAAAAAAAAAGAATAGAAGAAGAACCAAAGGAAGAAGAAGAAGACGGAGGCATAGGAGAAGGGAGGAGCATAATCCAAAGCTCGTGCCATGCGAGAAAAAGGGGAAGAGAATTTGGGCTTGTGCTGAGGAAGAGGTGCGACATTGGAGAAAAACAAATCGAAGGGAATGAAGGAAGAAGGCCGTTAGTCAAAAAGAGAGGAGAGAGAGAGAGGAATGTGTACGCAGAAAGGAGAGGAGGGCTCAAATTTCTATCGTTGATGTGCCACCGCCACTTGCCACCATGCCCACCATTTACCGCCACCACCACCACCTTGCTATATAGCATTGCCGCTGTCACTTGCCATTGTGCCCACCGTTTGCCACCGTCTGCCAATCATTGCTACAACTCACCACCACAGCCACCGCCCTTCCCATTGGGCAAGCCAATCCGTTGAGTTGTCATTGCTATGCCAGGCGAGTGTGAAAGTCGATCGTTGGTGAACGGTACATGGCCTACCTGAGAGTTCCTTTATTTATTTAATATTATACCTACTAAGGTGATTGTGTTGGGATTCCTTGTGGGAATCCTGTTATTATAATGCTTATTGTGGTGATTGTACTTGGAATTCCAAATGGGAATCCTATACTGTGGCAATTGTATATGTATGTAGACTTTGATGAAAACATAATTAAAACAATTAATATTAAAGATGAAGTATAAAATATTGAAGATAAATCTGAAAATTTAAATAAAGATGAAATCAACCAAAAGAAGGAATAACAAGAAAATATATCTAAAAACTGACAATATGTGTTAGGTCGTCCTAAAGAATTCATCATAAGTAAGGTCTCAAAAGGAATAATGACCAGATCTAAATTAGATCGTGGTTGTGTTACATATGCTTTCATATCCTCTATTGAACCTAAAAGTGTGGATGAAGTATGTAGTAATGAGTTTTGGATATTTGTCATGCAAGAAGAACTAAATCAATTTAAAACAAATAATATATGGAAATTAGTTCCAAAACCTCTAGATCACCCACTTATAAGAACAAAATAGATCTTTAAAAATAAATTAGATGAATCAGAAATGGTAATTAGAAACAAAACTAGGTTAGTGGCACAATACTATAGTTAAGAAGAAGGAATAGATTTTGATGAAACTTATACTCGAGTAGCTTGATTAGAATCAATTAGGATGTTGTTAGCTTATACAAGCCATATGGGATTTAAATTGTTTCAAATGGATGTAAAAAGCGTGTTCTTAAATAAAGTCATTAAAGAAGAAGTTTATGTTAGACAACCTCCTAGTTTCTAAGATGAAATTCATCCAAATCATGTGTTTAAACTAAATAAAGCCTTGTATGAACTATAACAAACACCTAGCTTGGTATGATCTACTAAAGAAATTCTTAACTGAAAATGGGTTCATTATTGGATTGGTGGATACCACATTATTTATTAAAAAAGTCTACAAAGATATTTCATTGGTCTAAATTTATATGGATGATTTTATATTTGGATTTACAAATGAAAATCTGTGTGAAGAATTCTTGAGAACTATACAAAAAGAATTTGAAATGAGTACGATGAGAGAATTAATATTCTTTTTTGGATTTCAAATAAAACAAATGAAAGAAGGAATATTTATTTACCAAGAAAAATATACAAATGAATTGTTAAAGAGATTTAATATGGACAATTCAAAAATTGCTAAACCACCAATGAGTACAATTACCAAACTAGATAAGGATGAAAATGGAGTTAATGTCAATAAAAAACGATATAGAGGAATGATTGGATAGTTACTGTATTTAATAGTTAGCATGTCTAATATAATGTTCAGTGTATATTTATGTGCTAGATATCAAATCTCTCCTTAAGAATCACATTTAGTCGTTGTTAAAAGAATTTTTAGATATCTTCAAGGATCTAAGGACTTTGGTTTATTTTTCCTTAAAAATTCAAATCTAGATATTGTAGTTGAGAGTGATGTCGATTTTGCTGTATGCAAAATAGATAGAAAGAGTATTAGTGGTGCAAGTCAATTCTTGAGACACTCCTTAATTTCATGGTTTAGTAAGAAACAAAATAGTGTGGTCCTATCAACCACTAAGGCTGAATACATTACAGTCGAATGTTGTTGTGCACAAGTATTATGGATAAGGTAGACTCCGAAAGATTTTGATCTATCATTAAACACAATATTTATCCTATGTGATAATACAAGTGCAATAAACTTGTCCAAAAACCCAGTACATCACTCTAGGACCAAATACATTGAAGTAAGACATCACTTTCTAAGGGATCATGTATCTAAAAATAATATAAAATTAAAATTTATTTCTACAAAAGGTCAATTAGCCAACATATTCACAAAACCCTTTGATGAACAACAATTCATCAAAATTAGAAAATATTTGGGTATTTGTAAAATGAGTGATATAATTTAAAATTATTGAATGAATATGAGTGTTGTAGTTAAGTAAATCAAAATTCTTCGATCTACCAAACTCCTTTGTTAGATTTCTGTCCATAGATAATTCTATCTATTGAAATTCTTTGGCTTGCAGAGTGTACTCTTGGACAGGAGGTATTTCCAGCATGCTGGTTATGTTCGATCGACCGAACATACTCCTAGTTGTGTGTCCTAAGTTCGAGCAAAACAGCATACTATTTATTTTTGGCATACCAATTTTGTTTCTTTAGGTCAAATAAGCCTGTTATAAGACCTATGTTTGAAAAAAAAAATCTCATTATCCCTCTCCCTTACGGACGACTCCCTCTTTTGTGTCGCCTCCATTCCTCCTCAAACCCTGAGATCTCCACTTCCTCCTCCTTAAATATTGTTTGTTCTTCACTCTCCACCTCATTTCCACAACATCCTCCAAAAATGCCACCCAAAAAGATGAGTGCCACAAAGCCCAAGAGGAAGCGGATTCCTCTTCCTCCTCTGACGAGTACATCTACGGCAACAAATACTTCCATTTCATTGATGATGCAGTTATGAAAGCTTACAAAGGAAGATTTGCCAATCATGAAGTCTTGACTGGAAGAAAGGTATCCTTCCATTCCCTTGAAGCTATTGGTTCATTTTTCCATAAGCAAATGCTTGTTCCATATCTTTCCTCATTTGGTGACACTAAGTATTACCCACACTTAATTTTTGAATTTTATGCAAATTTAAGAATATCTGTGTATACTTTTGAATCCTTTCTACTAGGAATAGAATTACCTTTTGACGAAACCCTCATAGGCCAATTAATGAAAATCCCATCCATAGGGTTAGACATTACATTAACCTTTGAGGAACTAGGATGGTCCTATCAAGATGTCAACAAAACCATTTCCTTAAATAAAAGAAGTACATTTAAGCCAAATAAGATAAACCGATTAATCAAACAATCTAGAACTATTGCTTATATTATAGAGGCAAATATAATCCAAAAGAACTATCATAATGACAAACTTAGTGAAATAGTCTATAAAGTCGTATATGTCATTACAAAGAAAATACTTGTAAACAGGTCTAGGGTCATGATCCATTGTATGGAATATGTCAAGACCAAACTATTTTATGGACTTTCCCTTACCTATCTCTTTGAGCATTATAGTGTCCCTTTAGAGCACGAACCCTTACTCACTGAAAAATCTAAACCCTTAAACAGTGTTGCTATCGATAAGATGGAATATGCACTGAAGAGAGCCAAAACTCTTAAAAATATTAAGACCTCCAAGGCATCCACCATTGGTACTCAAGAAAGGGAAGAAGAAAGCTCAGAACAAGAATATGAGGATCAAGCGACTAAGGGAGAAACTGAAGCACTACGAAATCAAATCTCAAGCATTCAACTACGACCAAAAGAGTTACATAAACAATTGTATGAATGAAGAAATAAATACGTAGAAAATCTAAATTCCCACTCCACTCGTTTTGATTCATCTGTTGCTCATTTGACTCAACAAATGAAATATCATTCTGATCACATCACACAACTTGGAGAGAAGATGGATTCTTATCACTCAGAGATAATGAAAAATCTACATGGATATCCTCCACCTCCACAGTCCTGGGTCGCTCCCAACTGCTCACCGCCTCGACCTTGGCAGGATCCACTTTGATGCCTTCTCCAGAGATTAAATGGCCAAGGAACATGACTTCGCTCAGTCATAACTCACACTTGGAGAATTTGACGTACAACTGATAACGCCTTAGAGTATCCAAAACCGCCCCCAGGTGCAAGGCGTGAGTCTCAACATCCGGGAATAGACCAGCACGTCATCAACAAAAACCACAACGAACTGGTCTAGAAAAGGGTTGAAAATCCTATTCATCAGATCCATAAACGTAGTTGGTGCATTGGTCAAGCCGAAAGGCATGACCGTGAACTCGTAATGCTCGTACCGCATCTAGAAAGCAGTCTTCTGAATGTCTGAGTCCCGTATCCTCAACTGGTGATACCCTGACCTCGGATCAATCTTCGAGAACATAGATGCAGACTACAACTTGTTGAACAGGTCATCAATGCGAGACAAAGGATACTTGTTCTTCACTATGATCTGGAATGTTTAGACCATCTCATTTAACTTATCATGTCTAAATTCATGCTTGAGTTTGGTTTTATGACTCAAAGATTTTGTGTTTGTCTTGATGTCAATAATTGAATATATGTAAGATTCTATTGCACCATCTTAATCTCAATTATGTTCCTAAAATGCACTACAAAGAAAGACATCATGGAATTTTAAGTAGTCTTTCGTAATTTTTTCCGTTATTTCTTACTTTTGAATAGAGGAAGTAACTAGAAATTTACCATCTCTATTACAAATACATGGCAATACTAGTTTTTATTTCTTGCTATCTTTGTTAAGATTTCTGTGACCATGCCCGACCCGAAGGGAGGGGGAAGGGAGGAGACCACAACCATGCCGAGACGGCGAAGGCGCAAGGATAAAAGAAAAGAAAATGGAGTCGCCACCTAGTCTTTTAAGGGAAAGACGAGGAAAACCATAAAAGGATGAATGCATGTGATGCAGATGGGAAGGCTGGATGTCTGCTAACCAGAGGATGGGTAAGGATTCCTGTTACGCACGAGGAAGGTATTAGGCA
>JAMKQA010024352.1:0-11122 GCA_024699735.1 Posidonia australis
CTCATCAATGGGATCCAGTTCTCTAATAGGGCCTCTAAGGTGCTTAATATTCAATATGCGGATGATACTATCCTCTTCCTTGCGGAAGGAAGGGATAACATTATCAACATTAAACGTATCCTATGCTGCTTCCAATCTTGCTCAGGTCTCAAGATTAATTTTTCCAAATCCTCTATTACTGGTATTCAGGTTGGGCAGGAAGCTATTGATACTGCCTGTAGCCTCCTTGGGTGTAATGCTGTCTCGCTACCCATTACATACCTAAGTCTCCCTCTCCATCATAGGAGAGCCTCCAGGCAGGATTGGTCCCCTGTCTTGGATAAGATTGCTTTTAAGCTAGCTCACTGGAAAACTAAATTTCTGTCCTTAGGAGGAAGACTTACCCTGATCAACTCTGTATTGTCGGCTATCCCCACATACTTCATGTCTGCCTTGTATATGCCAAAGCAAATTCAAAAAGACATTGACAAGCTCAGGTTTAACTTCCTCTGGAGGTCTGACCCCTCTGCTGACCATGGCTCTCACCTGGTCAGCCAAGGTGCAATTTCTAGGTCAAAGAAGCAGAATGGCTGGGGTATTCTTAACCTCCGAAATTTCAACCTAGCCTTAAAATCTAAATTGGTTTGGCAATTGCTTAATGGGGACTCTCATGCTTCTTGGACTGAGCTTATTAAAGTTAGATATATGAGGTTAGGTAATGAGACTTTGCTTAACTCCTCCTCCTCCCACTACTCTCCTCTGTGGAGCATCCTTAAATCTATCTTCCCTATAGTTAATTGCTTCTCCTCCTGTCAACTGGGAAATGGGAAGGCGATTTTGTTCTAGGAACAATCGTGGAGGGACGGGGTTAAGCTGAAATTTTTGTTTCTAGTACTCTTCTACATATGCAAAAAGAAAAAAGCTTCAGTGGCTAAAATATTCCAACTTTTCATTACTGATCTTAATTGCTTGCTAGACTACTCCTCAATTTCTTCTTCTGACTTGGGTATCCTGCAAGCTCAATTGGATTCTTTCTCTGACATATTGCACTCCACCACCTTGGGGGTAGGCAGTGATTCTATCACATGGTCTCCTTCTTGCTCCTCTACCTTCACGGTGAAATCTTGCTACTCATCTCTGAACGATGGCGGGCTCAGATTTGACTTCTTTGAGCAGATTTGGAGCACCTCTGCTCCCCTCAAAGTCAAACTTTTCTCCTGGCTTGTCATTCACAATAAAAATCTGTCCAAAGAAAATCTTATCAAGAGGGGATGGACTGGTTCACCTATGTGTATTTTTTGCAAATTTAATATGGAATTTAATAAGCATCTGTTTATGTCTTGTAATTTTGTCTCACAGATTTGGCAATTTCTTATCTGTCAAAGATTATACCCTGGATATTGCAATCTTGGAGATTTATATTGGCATAAGCCTGGCCTCTTTTTTCAACTTACTAACTCCAACTGGTTCCTCCTCATCCAGGCCATCCTTTGGGTCACCTAGAAAGAAAGGAATGCTAGGATTTTTCGCAATGTTTCTAGGCCTATTTTTGTTTCTATCTCTGATGTCATTGGACTAATGGAGTTTTGGTTAGAATCTCTTCTACCAGGTTTTGACAAGGAGGACTTGAGGAGTTTCGTGGCCTCCATGAAGGCTGCTTGGGCAGAGAACTTTTCTGCCTCTTCTGACGCTCCTCCCACCTCCTCGGGCTCCATTATCCCGCCTGTTGCTGCTGCCCCTCCTGCTGAAGGAATGGAGCAGTAGTTTACCCTCTGTTTTTTCTGTTTCTTTGCTAA
This sequence comes from Posidonia australis, assembly GCA_024699735.1. Taxonomy (NCBI): domain Eukaryota; kingdom Viridiplantae; phylum Streptophyta; class Magnoliopsida; order Alismatales; family Posidoniaceae; genus Posidonia; species Posidonia australis. Next base: position 1,776 of record JAMKQA010024352.1, read on the forward strand.
AATAATATTGCCTTTCATGGCCATCTGTAATATTGGCAAGGACATTGTCTAATTTTGTTCACCTTTTCTTCCCCTGGCTTACGCCAAAGACTATTTTATATTAAATACTTACCATTGACAAAAAAAATTAGATAGATGCTTAATTCTTTTATGTGATATTGAAACTTTGTTGTGCCTCTTGCTTATTTGTCCTGTCTAAGTTGTATAACTTCTATTTTGGCTTTATAAGATACTTAAAGGAAATATACTGATATACCTTTTTGTATATTTGATGATCGAACTTATAATTAAATATTTTTAAATTAATGTATATATCATTATTTTCAAAAAAAAAAATTTGCATGGCACATCTTGAGGGTGGATGGCTAACTGGCACTCTGATACTTCTGTCGCCGTCACCTGCCGTCGGTTGAGAGGTTTCAACGGCGCCCACGAAACTAAAGCCCCGGACGTAAGTGGTGTGCTCCTTTTCCGACGAAGGGTGTGGGACTCTCACACCGTCTCTTTGGACCTTCCTCGACCTTGCCCCTGTCGTGTTCACAACAACATGGAATGGTGGTACCTCTCAATCGAGACTATTATCCCGGTAAATCCCTGCGACCGTGCCTCTGATAATCCATCACTGTCAAAGGAATGAGTGGTCAAAGAAGATCAGCCCAATGCAGACACCAGCTCATGGGCCCTGAAGAGCTGCCATTTCTGCTTCATCTACTGCTCTGGCGATGGCTTTCTTGAACTCGTCTTCATCCCATTCTGCTTCTACTGCCTACGTCACCGGAACAAAGGGCAAAGCACATCGTCAACATGAAGGACAAAGCACACCATTAACTTTATTTTGTATTATTCAGTAGAGACAACGTTGCTGGTAAAATATTTCAAAAGAGGAAAGCAAAAAAAGAGAGGCAAAAGACATTGATGGGTAAGTCTGCAAAGATTGTCGTGGACAGGAGAACATGACAGATGGGAGAATAAGTCAGATCTGCACAGCCTTAAGTTTTATTGATATGTTAGGCAGCACGCAAAAGGAAATCTTTTGTCTGAAGCACCAATATTAGTCTAAATTTTGACCTGAAGCGTCTTTGAGGCACAAGTAAACTCTCTCTCTGTGTTGTCTGCATCGATCAGTGTATGTGTTTGTTTATTGAGGTCTTAGAAATAGTGCTATCTATATCTCGCTGTCACCTGCACTAGTAGATATAAAACGTGGAATCTGCATTCACCACAGGATTAATTAATTAGTTATTGACTCACCAGGCTTGCCATCGCGTTCAATGTCGCGCTGCTGAAGTTGACCCTTCGTACAAATCCACCCGGTCGCGTACTGTTTTCTTTTGCATAAGTGTATAGTTATTTATTATATCTTAAAATATCATGAATATTGGCATTGTATCTATCCAATAAATTAAAAGAAAAATTAAAAAGGGACCTTAAAGACCAATCTCATAATGGTGACCTCATTCCGTTTTTGGCTATTAATAAAGAAAATTAAAAAGAGTTTTCTGTCCATTTTAGTATAATATATAGGTTGCTTAACCGACTATCAACAAAGGGTTAATGATTTGTATAAAACAGTAAATGAAAATTGGGTGATTTGAAGAGATTTTAATATCACTAGATATTCTTTTGAACACTCATCAAATTCTGATGTATGTCCTACCATGACAAAATTTAATGATTTCATAAATCACAATCAATTAATGGAAAGAGATCTTTCCCCAGACAACTGTCAATACACCTGATCTAATTTTCAATCTCCTCCTATTATGGTTAAGTTGGACAGGTTTCTTATCTTCCCTTGTTGGGTAATCTCAAATCCTAACACCTTGTGTGTTGACAAGGCTAGGGTTGTCTCAGATCATACTCCAATCTTGCTTGACACTAAACCTAGGGACAGGGGCCAACCCCTTTTAAATTTTACAAGTCCTGGTTATGCTTGGAGGGTTGTCACAATTTCATCTCCAATTGCTGGACAAACTCAGACATTATTTTTTCAGACTCTCCCCTTGCTAATTTTGCTTTTAAGCTTAAAAACCTAAAGAAGCAGATCAGGAGTTGGGTCATCCCCAAGAGGGAGAAAAGGAAAAAAAGACTCTAATATATAGAATCTCAGATCATGAGAATAGATCTTATGACTGAAACACAATTACTGGAAAATGCTACTTTGAGCATCAAGAAAAACCTCAGAATGGAACATCTTAACCTCCTTCTAGAACAAGAGACATACTGGAAACAAAAATCTAGGATACAATGATTGAAGGAGGGAGATTTGAACACTGCTTTTTTTCATAATATGTTTAAATATCGTTGAAGAATAAACACAATTTCTTCTCTTAAAGTTAATGGTAGTCTATTGACTTCTCCTTCTCTGATTTGCCTTGAGTTTGAAAATCATTTTACTCAGCAATTCAACAAGAGCTCTAGGGCAAGCATATCTCTGAACTGAGAATCTTTGCTACCTAGGAAGATCACCAACCCAGATTTGCTAGAGAAAGAATTCACCATAGCAGAAGTTAAAAAAATACTTTTGATCTTCCTAGAGATAAATCCCCTAACCCTGATGGATTCCCCTTATTATTTTTTCATGAATTCTGGGAACTTCTGCAACCTGATTTAATGAAAATTTTCCATAAATTATACCTTGCCTCAAACCCAGATTTTCTCAGGCCAATAAATCAAACTTTCATTGCTCTTATTCCTAAGAAAGAAGGTGCAGAATGTGTCAAAGACTATAGGCCAATCAACTTACTCAATAGTACATACAAGATCATTAGCAAATGTCTGGCTACTAGGTTTACTCCTCCCCTAAATGGATATCATTAATGACTCTCAATGTGCCTTTCTCTCTAGAAGATACATTGGTGATTGTTTCTTGGTTGCTCAAGAAATATTAAATTACATGAGGACTACAAATGTTCTTGGTTGTATCCTGAAATTAGATTTTGAGAAAGCCTTTGACAATGTGAATTGGGAGTTTTTACTGAGCTCTCTTAAGGGACTTGGTTGTGGAAATAAATGGATCTCTTGGATGTATATGTGTATTTCAATTGCTAGGTTCCCATCTTAACAAATGGATTTCCTACGGGATTCTTTGGGGCAACCAATAGGCTTAGGCAAGGAGACCCACTGTCCCCCCTTCTGTTTATCATTGTCTCCCATATTTTAAACAGGATGCTGTCACTAGCAGCAAATAAGAGGCTCATCACGGGGATCCAACTTCCAAATAATGGTCCAAATATAATTAACATACAATATGCTGATGATACAATTTCAAGAACAAATAATTTGATAAATACCAAGAGAATTCTCTGTTGTTTTCAGACCTGTTCTGGACTTAAGATAAATTTTAAAAAATCCTCTTTGACTGGTGTTGGTGTCCCTAGGACTGTAGTGGAATCTGGGTGCAACTTTCTAGGATGTCAAGTTTGAACATTACCAATTAACTACCTAGGCCTTCCACTACATCATAGAAAGGCTACATATAAGGATTGAACGCCAGTCATAGAGAAGATCTCAAACAAGTTGTCAACAAGGAAGGCAAAATTCCTTTCTTTAGGGAGCAGATTAACTCTAGTAAATACTGTATTATCTGCTATCCCAATCTACTATCTTTCGATATTATACCTTCCTAAAAGGGTTGAAAAGGAAATTAATCGGTTTAGATGTAGATTCCTTTGGCAATCTACACCTTCGAACAACAAAGGATATCATTTAGTTCAATGGGCAGCTTTATGTAGGTTCAAAGAACAGAAGGGTTGGGGTATTATCAATCTTAGAAATTTTAGTATGGCCTTTAAATGTAAATTATTATGGAAACTCTGGACTGGTGCCCTAAATTTAAAATGGCCTATTCTATTAAAAGCCAGATATTGCTTTAGATCTAGGCTTGAGGCCTTGCTTAACTTATCAGATAGGAAATGCTCTCCAATTTGACAATTACTTAAGACTTGCTTCAAAATTCTTAACTGTTTTACATCTATAGAAGTAGACAATGGGGAGGATACCTTATTCTAGGAAAATAAATAGATTAATGGCTCCCCTCCTAAATACAGATTTCCGAATCTGTACAAATTTGCTAAACATAAGAAGGCATCTGTGAATAGGGTTATACAACAGCTATTGTGAAACAGTTTCACAATAGCTATTGCATTGCCCTTTTGTAGCTTCGATTTGGAAATTTTTCGTTAATAATCTTATGTACCCTGTGTATTATCGTATTGATGACCTCTTTAGATATAAACCTCACTGTGTCTTTGCATTATCTGATCATGGACGGCATGTGCTTATTCCGGCTGTGATTTGGAGTATCTGGAAAGAGAGAAATGGTAGAATTTTTCAAAATTTAGCTAATTCATGTAGGCTTACTATATTTCATATTATCTCCCTTATATATACTTGGGTAGTAAATTTGGGTACAGGTTTTGAAAGGGATGCTTTAATACAATCCATCTCAGTCATGCAAAACTCTTGGAGCATGGACTATTCAAACATGGGGGCATCTGCGAATCCAAATCTTGGGACTCCTATTTTCTCAGCAAATGCTCCTACTAAAGCCATGCCTTCTGCTCACAACTCCTCTGAGGATCATTCCTCATAATCTTGTTGTATTTCATTAATCTCTGTGATTTCCTTTTGATGGGGAGTTGTAACTTAATGATTTTTAGAGGATTCTTGCCATATATGTATTTCATTGGCCAAGTTAATATTCTGGAACCTTAGAATTTTTGTAATACTTGGAACTTTTTTCTTGGTGGTGGACTCATAACCAAGAATTATTATTAATATTATTATCGTTTCCAAAAAAAAAAAACAAAGGGTTAATGATTATTTATTATTTCATAAGAAATACTGTAGGTGCATGTATGTGTATTATTTCATGAGAAACAGTCAAATCAAAATATGTATATATATACTCAACATAAAAAAAAAACAAGGTGGATATTGAATCAAGGTATATCTAGTTCGTACCTTGATTTCTAGTGTTAGGCTGGCTCTTCTTGATGAGCAATGCTCCAACTGCTGCCTAGCCGAGGAGATGTATCTGGCAGCTATTGATTCCAATATGACGTCTCCCATCTCTTTCAAACATCTCGGAATGGATATTGCTAAGTCACTGATATCACATTCTGTCCTCACACTAATTTCGCCAATCACCTGCTGCAACCCAGAAGTTACTTCTGAGGCCTTCCTAGTCTCAATTCTTACTCTTTCATTCGATGCATCGTACTCTTCTTCGACTTCATCGGCGGGTGAAAGATGCAGCTCTAGTGCCTGATTCTTCTTCTCCAGATCAGATATTTGAGCTCTCAAATGGATCAAGTAGTCCTTTGTGGCAGCCAATACAGATGCCTTATCTTTCTATAGCAGAAACAACGAATATATATGAAGAAAAATGGACTCAATATATAGTAAAGTGCAACAACTGATTGTTAAAGACCCCCCCCCCCCAAAAAAAAAACATGCATGAGAAAAATACTAATTCTGTGAATATATACGCATGTTGCATCATAGTTAACTTCGCATTGTGATGCTGAATGCATGACATACCCTAGTCCCAAGAGGGAGTTCTGATCTAAGAGCTTGGAAGCTCTCGTTGAGCTTCACGCGACGCTTGCGCTCCGATAACATATGATGTACCTGATTACTTGTTGCCGCCTGTGGTTCTTGCATCGCACCTTCTGCTGCTCTCAAATCGTTGATGTTCCTCAAGATGGAGTGAAGAATCTTGATCACGTTTGGCCTGCAGTTGTTTACTCGTGGCCCAAGTTTCCGGTCAACCGCCAGGCGATAAGGTCTGAAGGCTCTTCCTCCGTAACATGCCCGGCGTTGTTGGGCTATCTGAGTACCACCACCACTAGTCTGCGGAGACTCTATGGACATCACTGGAGTAGGGGAGGAGAGGACTGCAAGCATTGCCCTCGTCATCGCTGCGTTGTCGGTCTCCGGCGTTGGGAGCCGCCAGGAGTTTGGTACTCGGGTACTGTAAGACACCACTGAGGAGGTGGGTTGGTGTGGTTGAACCACTAAACTTGGCGCTGGTTGGCATGCTTGTTTCAGTGTGACATCCTTGATGGCAGGATCAGGAACACAAGAATTCTTCGCCATTTTGCGTCGAAAAGATGAACAGTACTCCGGGCTTCCGGATAAAGATGGCAACGTCGACGACGACGACGACGTTGGCCGGCTTTGCTCAGCCTGCAGTTGATCTCCCATGCTGTACTTATGAACATTGTCTTCGGTGAAGTAGGTCCTCATATCCACCTGCACGTTAATTAACGAAGATTATTATTTAATCACACGATAACACAATTTTTTTTGGATTATTATAATTGGTATCCAACTCCATGCATACAGTATTGGTTGAGCTTGAAATGCCTACTTCAATCATATCCTCAGACGCAGCAGTACTCTGTTGAACAAGAAATGGTCAATATACAACAGCAAAACGAATTATACCTCAAGAACCAACTACTTTTGAAGAATAGCTAGCCATCAAGTATTGGCTTAATTGTCATTGTAGTAAACCAAAACCAGACATAATTACTAGCTAAGAACCTGGCTAGAATCGTGAAAACAACATCTAAAAGAAAACACCTCGATCTCCTTGGACGTCCCTCATCCTAACCTGGTAGAGCTGCCTTTTTGCCGGGACTTGAGCAGCCCAACCTTTGAGATTTGGGTTGATCTGAAACGCCATGGAATCCTTTCCCTCCTTGTGGTACGGAGTTGGGGAAGACCTAAAGAAAGATCGATCCATCACTAACTTCTGGGAAACTTATGTACGAAAGACACATATCAAAAATTCAAAACCTACCCACTGTCCAAGCTGACGAATGACTTCCGATACAGATCTAAAACCGGGAAAGGTCCACCTCGCCCACCAGATAATGAGCTTGGTTGTTGGTCTATCTCTTCGTCGTTGGAAGACCCGTCCATATGTAGACCAAACAACTGGTAGCAATATCACTCATCCGCGATCATTTACGTTCAGAAGATTGGAGAAGGAAGAGGATTGTTTTACACCAGTACTAGTTGCAGACGTATGTGGATGAGTGAAGTGTTGTAAGGCCTGAGGCAGATGTATGTGGAAGAGACACATACTTCTCGGCCAAGTAGAAGATGGGAGTCTATATATTGATGTCGTAAACTAAAGGTGTGGAATCTATATATCTGATTAATGAACTCCTTTGCTACCTTTTATGAAGGGAATATTCTACGAATACTTATTGCAAGCGGGTGTGAAACGAAAAGGAGGGGGCGTTGATGATCCAAGTGGATTAAACAGGCCAACAACATTGAAGTATTCCGTTCAAAGTTTTGACTGCGCTGCCTTTGGTAGGGAGGGAGGAAGGGATCAAAGTCTGAGGAACAGATGAACATGCTGTAAGTATCAATCCTGCAGGTTGGACTATTCCTGGACCACCCTCAAATTTCTTTTATTTTATTCGTTCAATTCATTTATTTATGCACTTTTCTCTTTTATAGTGGATTTATTTCTGTATTTACTATTTTAATTTATCCATCAATACTAATTATATAGCAAGGAACTCGGATCACGTCATTTCACGTTGTATTGCTCAAATAACAATCTAAACATGTAAACGTTGAAATAAAATGTTTAAGATCTAACTTCAGAGAAAATCCAACAGCTGTTTCTTAACTTAAAATAAGGAGTACGTATTTGACATAATAGTACCTTCAACCTACATAAATTTCACTTTAATGGCCTTAGTTAACTTCAAAATCACACACTTTAGTGTCTTCGACTCAGTTTTATATGCATAAGTGGCCTAACTAGACCTATCAAATGGATCATGTCGTGTAACTATCGTACCGTATATAAATATGTATATTATATATATATATGCTAAATCCAAATTCGATCCATTTAATTATCGTATATCTAATACTAAACCTAAACACGAATTGTCTATTAACGTGTATACACGACAAGACCTGTTAAGTACACGTTTAAATGAATCGTGTCTTTTTAACACAATAACAATCTGATTGACACGAGTACATGTTTACATGTTTATTATACGATTACATGACATATTTTGTATACAAAGAAAAATTAAAGACAAATCAATAAATCATGAAATCAACCATTCAACAATATTTCACAAGTTCTATTATTCTATAAATTAATATCACAAGACTACAACACATCATAAACATCCACTATTCAAAATAATAAAAGCTATAATCTTTGTACATGATTAGGTAACGTGTACTTATCAGATTTTTTATCGTAGACACGAAAATGTCTACCGAGTAAACACGATAAGAGTAAACCCAAACACAGTTATATCGTGTCGTGTTCGTGTCTTGTTATCATGTCGTGTCAGAAATTGACAGGTCTAGGCCTACTGGTGTTAAAAAAGTATTAGTATGATTATTATGTCTTCTATAATTTTTTGAGTAATTGACTTAATGGTAGTTTTAACTTACATTAATTTTCACTTTAGTGATCTCAACTTTCAAATCAAACATTTTGTCATGGTCTCATAGCAATGGTGGTGATGAAACGACGATGGCCGATGGCAGTGGATGGGAAGGGCTAGAGTTGGAGGTGAGTGGATTTAGAGTTGAAAAAGAAGAAGAAAGAATGTTGAGAGAGTGACGAAAATGAGAGTTTAAATAGATAGATTGGAGGATTATTTGGTCAAAAATTATTGTAAAGTTCATACACTACAAGAAAATCTACAATTAACGAGGACAATATTCCTCGCTAAGTCCTCGCGAATTACTCGCAAAATCCTCGTTACAAAGCTTAACGAGGACGTAGCGAGAAATAATTATCCTCGTAGCTATGTAACTCGTTAAATCAATACTGCGAGGATATATCCTCGCAAAGTGCTCGTGTAAATTTAGTGAGGATATTACGAGAAAATATTTCCTCGTAATGTCCTCGCTAGATCCTCGTACTTCCTCGGTAAATGCTCGCTAAATATAATGAGATTGTATCGCCGTTCCAATTTTAGCTACGAAATTGCGAGTATATAGCGAGGACATTCCCTCGCAAATTGCTCACTAAGTGCTCGCTAAATATCATTATGTTTGCGAGGATATAGCGAGGAAATGTCCTCGCTAATACTGGGCAGTTTAAAAAAAACAGTACATTATAGAATTGAACCTGCTAAAATTTAGATTCATATACCTGGTAAAATGACATTCAAATACATTCACAAGTACATTAAATTACACATATATAGATTTTATAATAAAAAAATTCATTCGATTATACATCATAAGATTTTACACATTCAATGTTTTTACAAAAAAGTAGTTAATACAACACTGAAATATCTTAATACAAGTCGATAAATATAATACAAGGCAAAACA
>JAMKQA010024353.1:0-23095 GCA_024699735.1 Posidonia australis
CTCCCTTTCTTCCCTCCTTTCCTTTCTGCGCAGCACACCTCCTCCGCTCCGCCACTGCCTCCCCCTCTTATCTCCATCCCCATCCACATGGCGACGACCACCCATCCCGTCGGACGAGATGGGGAGGCACGGGCCTCCGTCGCTAGTGGCACGGGAGGAAGAAGAAGAAGACAGAGAAGAAATGGTGGAAGGTAGGGCTCGCGAAAGAAAGAAAGAAAAAGAGGAAGAAAAGAAAAGAGAAAAGAATGACACGCAAATCGAGACAGCTGTGCATCCTCAAATCGGACTCCACATAGGTCCCAAATCACAACCTGATGCACAGAAAACCACCCACAACCACACACAACCAAGAAACAACAGATTACCCATTAATAAACCATTAAACATAAAATTACAAGTAATACATGGTTTATTATAAAAATGGATAATCAGGCCCTGATGTTATAGAAATCCTCCTTCAAACCTAGGACTCAGGGAACTATTTGCATAAGCTAGTGTGGTCAGCTAATAAAACCTCGGGAAGACCCTCACCCTGCTTGAGAGCGTAACCCTTGAAAGTCAAGACATGCACCCAAGCGGGATAAATCCCCCGCAATACACGGATTTCGAACCTGCAACCATAGGGAGCAGGAGAACCCCACTAGAGAGCAGGGTATGTTTTCATTGTTGTAGGTCACTAAACTGTGTAGGGAATCTATAGTGACTGAGTAGTGGACTACATCTCATACTAGTGGGTCGAAGCATATTTGGTTAACCTCGAGTGCGAAGGATGTACTTGTAAGTAATCATAGCTATAATTAAAATTACTTTAATAATTTACACTTATATCTTATATTATCTCTAACTAACTTCTTGTGTTTATTTATATAGGATAGGTATACCTTCCTGTACCAACAAAAATATAGGGACGATAATGTCGATGAACATCCAACCTTTAATAAGAAACTTTGGAAACAAATTTCAATGGAAAGGAATGTGGGTAGTTTATCAAGGATGCAAAACTTAGGTGGTTTAAATCTATACTACTCAGAAAAGTGTTCTATTGATTCTTCTGCGCCTTCTACTAGGCAGTATCGTTTCACATCTCAAGTTTATGCTTCCTTAGATCCGGAGTTCTTCACTTCTCAGTTGTTATAGATGGCGACTACAATAAAGGAGGATTTCAGAATGAAAATACGCTCAGAAATAAGGAATGAAATAAGTGCGGAAGTAAGAAATAAAATAAGAAATGAAATATATATACTTTGGAAGATCGACTTGTAAGGTAAAGTTTTATTTAGTTTTAAAATTTTTGATATGCATAAATTGTCATGTTGAATTGAAAATTATAACATAATTATTATCCGTTATAACATATTTTAAGTTTGTTTTATACTCAGAAGATATAAGGACGAGCAAAAAGTTGATTTCCCATGTCACGACGAGGAGGATTACGAGAAGTATACATGTTGTCGTTACTCGATTCATGCATCATCCTCAAAAAATAAAGGAAAGCAAATGATTCCCGAAGAAAGTGACATGTAATATATCATTTTTGACTTGTATTATATCGAGTGACTTTTATTAAGAGATTTCAATGTTGTACTAATTACTATTTTGTAAATAAATGGATGTGTAAAATTTTATGTTGTATGATTAATTGAACTTTTTTTGTAAAATTTATCTATGTGTAATATATGTATAATTTAATATACTTGTGAATGTATTCGAATGTCATTTTAGTAGGGAAATTAATCTATATTTTAGTAGATTTAATTTTATAATATATTGATTTATTTTTTTTATTGTCGAGAATTAACGAAGACATTGCGAGGAAACATCGTCACTAAGTCCTCGCTAAAATAGTTTCTTGATCAGCAATAGCAATGAAATATCCTCGCAATATCCTCATTAAATCTGGAATGACGATACAATCTAACATACTTAGTGGACACTTAGCGAGCATATTACGAGGATATTCCAAGAATATAGCGAGGACTTGTCCTCGCAATGTCCTCGTTAAATCTCTTACTTAGCAATTATCTTTGCGAGGAAATTCTGAGCATATAGCGAGAACATCGCGATGAATTTTTTCCTCGCCATTTCCTCGCTATTATGTAACGAGTACATTGCGAAGATATGTCCTCGCAATATTGACTTAACGAGTTATTTTTTTCTAAGGATAAATAGTCCTCGGTAAGTCATATAACGAGAACTTAACGAGGATAAGGCGAGGATTTTGCAAGGACAAATCATGTTTTTCTTATAATTTTTTATGAAAACAACTCTAGGCTAGACTCCAACCTAAGCTTTAAAACTCAAATCTAGTGAAAACACTGTTCTATGATTGGATCTAATCCTAAAACTTTGTTTTTATCTTAGCTAGAATCTGGCTAAAACTTAGAAGCCAAAACTCAGCTCAATTCTAGCTTAAAATTATTTTAATCTCAAATATGAAAATCCTTTCTTTTTTAGTACCACCTTGATTAGAGATGACTTGATTATAAATAAAGGGAGAGGCTCCAACCTCAACCTCTTACATTGCTACGGTAAAAGTTCTTGTATAGGCATGCTACCGTCCTTGTCAATGGGTCTTACTAATCTTTTCTCTTTTATTTCTCATTTGCATGGAGATGTGTTCTCCCAATGTCCCTCTCTTTCATGGTGTTTGAGTTCACGAGTCATCTTACTCGATCCATTCAACACCTTTCTTTAGGCATCCAATTTCTCTAACCGGGGCCACAACTCAAGAAATCTTATTATAAAAACATGTATCTCTTCTTTGATCCCATTATGGGAATGTTTATTGTAAAACTCTTCTTTTCTAAAATAGCTTCTCTATGATTCTTACTTAAATCTTAAGAAATTTTGATTAAGTAAATATGCGAAAAATACATAAATCAAGCATTATTACTTGACTAAGGAAAACTCAATAAAACAAGTCTAGGGTTCTGATTCAGCAGACCGAATTTTCTCGGTATACTGAAATGGACCCAACTCTGAATGTGGCTCAAGGTTTTGATTCGACAAATCGAATCTAAACAGTCTACCAAAATCTCCTGGTTCGATAGATTGAATGATTTTGGTCGACTGAAATGGCTATCTGGGGCCAAACTAACAGAAATTCGACATGTCGAATCAAATTCGGCATATCCAATCAAATTCGGCATGTCTAAATCTGTGTCTTCTGGAAACAACCTCAGCCTTAGGGCCACTCATTCGTCAGAATTGGGACTTTCAATGGACTCCCTTTTGGTGAACTACAAATCTTGCATAAAACATATATATTAGCATGTCAAGGTTTTTTTTATTTGGGACAAGTTTCATCAAATTCTATAGCATGCATCTCAAGATATAAAAATCACAAGGCATGAAACCCATTTTCCATTATTGTAACATGCATCTCAAAAACTCAATATAAATGCTTGTAAAATCAGGGAAAAATCACAAGATCATCATACATCCATGATCCAACTTTAATCAACTCATTCTCATGCAATTCACACTTAATCATGGTATAAATCCAGGATTCCAACTTAAATAGAGAGAAAAGGGGAGAACGAGGACGCGTACACAGAGTCGATCTCCAACGGCCCTCTCTCCTTGGTGGCTTCCTCTGGGCTCTCTGGGTCCTCCGACGATCCCTTCTTCTACCAGCAACACCCACTTCTCCCTTCTCACTCTCTCTGGCTCTTTGTTCTTTCTTTAGTTCGCCCCAATTCCTCTCTCTTTCTCTCTGGTGTACCAATCCCAATGCCTCCACCATCTCCTGATTTATACCGTTGCTCCCCTTGTTGTCGTCCATCCACACCCATCACCGGAAATCTTTCTGAATCGACGAAGGAGGCATGACGTAAGGCTACGAGGCACTATGGCGAGTATAGTGAAGGACGGTGGAGGCTGTGTGGCACTATGCTAAGTTAACTCAGCTCTTAATCCAGCCCTACTTGGTCCCACACATGCACACATGGCATGCACTGGTCTAAAATACCACAGAGTAGAGAAATTACCAGGGATAAAATCAATTAATCAGAAAGAGTTCAACACAAGTTATAATACATAGCTAATTATCTAGATTACAAGAATTAATTACATTTATTTTGGATAATCTGGATACCGATATTACAATTGGTATTTAGGAATGAACGAAAGGTGAAGGAGGAGGAAATGAGGAGAAAAAGGGAAGGGAGAGGAGGAAGTGAAGAAAGGAAGTGGGATATGAGTTTGACATAGGAAGGAGAAAGAGAGAGAGGAGGAGGAGGAAGGAAAGGAAAGAAAGGAAGAGGGTTTTTCATTGGGTATTGGAAAGGAAAAGGGAGAGGAGGGAGTTTGAGATAAATATATAATTTAAATATTGGTAGAATTTAACTTATACTATAGATCTTTATTTATCAAACAAGATTTTTAAAAGTCACTAATATTTTAACTTCTACTGTGAACTCTCAAAAGTCAATTTCTATTTAAAAAAAAAAATCAAAATCTCACTTCTATATTTAGAAATTTTAAACCAAAACCTTGTTTTGTTTTTAATTGAACTTTGAAGATATTTATCTGTAACGGCAACATCCAAGCAACTTTATGAAATTCCTGGACCATGTTTGTTTTTTTGGTCTATAAATACAATCTTAACCAACAAGGTGACAAGCACGACTCTCATTACCACAACCATTCTAAGAAATCTTTTTAAATACCGTGGAAATCGGAAATCCCTCCCTTATCTTTCCACTCTCAACCATCGAACCACGACAATGTCTCATTGTCACAGTGGTTAGGAGAACTTTAAACTCACCACGGGTCTCGGATTCGAATCCTGGAACATACATACCGTTAACAAAAAAAACCACCGAACCACAAGGTTTTTTTTTTTTTTTGGTTATTCCATGAGGTTGACTAGAGCAATGTGGTCCCAAATCGTGTGGAGAAGGACTTACGTCCTGAGAGACAATGTTGCTGCAGTCGCATCTGCCGACCTCAAAGAGGATGAGATCCTTCCATGCGAGCAGCTGTCGATCTCAGCACCCGTCCATAAACCCAATGTCGCTCTCATGATCGTCGTGGACATCGAAGGACGTGACTCGTCGACCGTGGATGGAGAGTATCGATGAGTCAGCGTTTGCTACCTCCACCTGTTTGCGTGTTATTGTTGGTTTTAAGTGATGGCTTCTGCCATAATGTGTTGAGCCTGCTGTCTTGTCTCCTTGATTTCCAAGGACCCTTGCTGCGTTTAGGACATTATTGTTAAAAATAAATCAAATATCATATAAGATCTTAACATGATAAAAAGATAAATAAATCGAAAATATACATGAATCCATGATGAGAATCAGGACATCTATCCTTGATCATGTACCTTAGATCTAGTCTTCGAAACAACTAATTTTCTCTTATGTTGCTCTTTATCAAGATGGTGTGAGAGAGAAAAGAGACTAAAGATTAAGGTTTAAAGACTATGATCTTTTATCTATAGAATTTTATAATTATACATATTTTCAATTTGACCCATCAATAAATAGAAATACGTCTTTACACATTAATCTACACTATTTAAGATGTCAATAGACTCAACTGAAAATCAAATAGATCACTTTTCAATGAATCTAATCATAAAATAGTCTATAATATTTTAATTGATTTTATATTGACTCACGTTTTAACAAGAAATGGAAATACGTCTTTACACATTAATCTACACTATTTAAGATGTCAATAGGTTCAATTGAAAATCAAATAGATCACTTTTAATGAACTTAATCACAGAATGATTTATAATACTTTGCTTGATTTTATATTAACTAACGTTTTGTTAGATTTTAATTCAACATTTATTCCATTATTTGTTGTTTGTTGCGTGGTATGTTTGCCCTGTTCAGTTGTACGCTTAAGGGCTGCTGCTGGCTTAAGGGCCTGTGACTTTGTAGTTTGGTTATATTATTCTCCAACTGTTTCATGGTCACACAATCAACCTTTTATTAATGAAAAACTACCCTTGTTTCAGTAAAGAAAGAAAGAAAGAAAGAATATCACGGTAGTACTTGCATGGTCTTTCATATACTGCTTTAATTGTTTTCCCCACCACTAAAACCTGCCGGCTACACATTCATTGATCATTCATTGATCATTCATTGATACGTCTTAGCCCAGCATACTATTCTTCCATTTCCGGTAATGATAATTATCGAATGATCGGACCCCAGACTGAAACACAAGCAAATCCAAATCGGACTCCACCCAAGAGAAACTTGAACTCGAAAGCTAAACTCATATCCATCACTCAAGACCATAACGTGTCCCTCTCGTCCACGTAAACCACATGGGCAAGCCTTGTTCTTACGGTGGTCCCGCGGGACAGCGGAATCGGACCCGGTGGCGGATAAATAACCGAGGAGGGAAGGCGGATAAGTGAGAGAACAGACGAAGGAAAAGAGAAGAGAATAAAAGGAGAGGAAAAAAAAACTTGTAGGGAGAGAAACGCAACGAAACGAAACACCCGAAGGAAAAGGAAGGCAGTTAGCAGTCTAGAGAGAGAAAGACCAGGTATCGGCGTCGGCGATGGTGGTGAAGCATCCGGTGTAGGTGGAGGTTGGTGGCCAAGGTGGGGAAGGATCGAGATCGGGATCGGGATCGGGATCGGGATCGGGATCGGGATCGGTATCGGTATCGGTATCGGAGGATGAGGGAGAAAGGGAGCAGGAACAGGTTGCTTCCCAACTCGCTCCGGATCATCTCCTCGTGCCTCAAGACGGTGTCCAGCAACGCAGGTTCGGTCGCGTCCACCGTCAGATCGGCCGGGGCTTCCGTCGCAGCCTCCATCGCCGCCTCCGCCGTCGATGAGAAAGACCAGGTCTTTTTCCTTCATCTTCTCTCTTTTCCACCCCAATTCTGATGTTTGGGGTGGCAGATTTTCTTGACTGGATTGGATTGATTAAGACAAGGTGAAATCTAAGAAGAGTTGGGAACAAATGTAGTTGTTGTCTGATTGTTGTATTCTTAATTGGAGGTAGGAGAAACCGTTTGGGATTTGGAAATTATACGTCTAACCTACTGGTCGTTATGACTAGTCTAGTTTCTGACGTCTTTCAAGTTTTCTGCTGTAATGTGCGGTTTTCTCTCTCTCTTGGGATAATAATGATATGTGATAGGCAACCCACAGGGTGGATGGGGGGCGGAGATCCATGATTATGGTCTTCAGTTTCTGGTGATCGGCTTCAACAGAAAGTGTGCTATGGAATATCTCTTTGCTTGCGGTTGAAGAGTGGTCACTTGAAGATTTCGCGTTTGCTCTATAGATTGTTACCTTGCGAGAGTTCTGCACTATGCCTTCGTTTTGTTTCTCTATTTGTTGAGTGCCTATTGAAGTTGCCATGGATTTTAGGATATAGTTGAGATTATGGAAGACTGAAACTTCAAAACGTCGTATCCTTGCCTTTTCCTTGTAACGTAACTGATCAAGCTCTTCTTAAGTATACATTATTATATGTTCCACCAAATGAACCCTAGAGAACGGGTAGGAAGTGAACACTGCTTTTGTTGCTCAGGTTGTGGGCCCAATTGATAGATTTGCCAGAGCTAAGGATGAAGCAGGGGTTATTTTCATTAGATAGATTGGGATAATATCAGTTTCGGTGCCATTGAAGAATTTATACAATTACTCTCATACATATTGGATAAATGGACAGTATAATAATGCTTTTCTAATTGAGTAGGTTTTCCTTTCCACAAGACAATATAGGATCCCTAAGAATATTAAATGTGATGGTTTTTATGTAGAATCATATCCTGACTGGCTGTGATTTCTGCTTTTCGCATTGCTTCTAATTCTAAGAATTGAAGTTCTACTTGAACTCATAAAATAATTTTTGATTTCTGGTTGGATGTCAAACCTCCTAAAATAGTCCAAAGATTACTTTTTGCAACTTGGTAATCCAGACTTTATTTTGCCAAATGTGGGTTTGTTAGTTTTTCCTGTTGGAACTTCAGACTTGTTATTTTTTATTTGTTAATTTCTTTTGTTTGTTTTACTCCAACAGATACTGTGGGCTGGTTTTGACAAGTTAGAGCTTAGTTCATCTTCCTTCAAACATGTATTACTACTTGGCTATTCCAATGGTTTTCAAGTTCTAGATGTTGAGGATGCCACCGATGTCCATGAATTGGTATCAAAAAGGGATGGGCCTGTTACTTTCTTACAGATGCAGCCTACACCATCGAAGTTGGAGGGTCCTGAAGGTTTTAGATCATCCCATCCTATGCTGTTGGTTGTTGCTGGAGACGAAACAAATGAATCTGGTGTGGTTCAAGGTGGTCACTTGAGTGCACTGATCAAAGATGGTTGTAATGAGTCCCAACAAGGAACTTGCATCCCTACTCCTACTGTTGTCCGTTTTTTCTCACTAAGGACCAACAACATTGTACATGTTCTGAGATTCCGATCAGCTGTGTACGTAGTTCGATGCAGTCCTCGAGTAGTTGCAGTGGCTCTTGCATCACAGGTGAGTTGAATGAGTGTAAATTATAGCTAGAATAACACTATCGCATATCCTGATGATTATTTTCCCAAAGAAGCATTGTCTTCAAGAAATTCTCATTTTCGTTGTTCTGTCACGGCAGATATTCTGCTTTGATGCTGTTACACTTGAAAATAAGTTCAGTGTACTAACATATCCTAAGCAAGGAGCTGTTGGTGTTAATGTGGGTTATGGTCCAATGGCACTGCATTCAAGATGGTTAGCTTATGCCTCCAACAATCCATTGTTGTCAAACACTGGCCGGCTCAGTGCTCAAAATCGAACTCCTTCTCCAGGTGTCAGTCCATCTACTTCACCTAGCAATGGTACTTTGGTTGCACGATATGCAATGGAGTCTAGCAAACAGTTAGCTGCTGGAATTATCAATTTGGGTGACAAGGGATTTAAAACTTTATCCAAATATTGTCAAGATCTTCGAACTGATGGTTCTAATTCTTCCATATCATTGAATTCTGGGAGGAAAATTAGTAAACATGCTTGTGCAGCTCATCATTGTGAAGCAGATAATGCTGGAATGGTTAGCCCATTACTTTAAGTAAATTTTGTTTCAGCCTGATCCTTTATGCATGTGTATAAGATATGATATCCACTAAATCTATCCTTGAAAACATTCAGAGTTGCATATAACAATAAATTCAAGTATCCTGTTGCAGGTGGTGATCAAGGATATCGTCTCCAAAGATGTCATTTCACAGTTCAGAGCTCATACTAGTCCAATATCTTCTCTATGTTTTGATCCTAGTGGTACCCTTTTGGTAACTGCTTCCATCCATGGAAACAATATAAATGTCTTCCGTATTATGCCGAAGCCTGTATCAAATGGCTCAAATTCAGAGCACTATGATTGGACTTCCTCCCATATTCATCTGTATAAATTACACCGTGGACTAACAACAGCTGTAAGTTGATAATCGTAGGTTGATTTTGTATGTCTTGTTTCCAGCTTTTGTTCATTATTTCTCTACTGGCTTTATCCATTTCAGGTTATACAGGATATCTCTTTTAGTCACTACAGTGAATGGGTATCAATTGTTTCATCTAGGGGAACATGTCATATATATGTTTTATCTCCTTTTGGTGGTGATGCTGGTCTCCAAACTCAAAGTTTGCCTGGTGGTGGGCCAATCCTGGTCCCCAGTTTGTCTTTGCCATGGTGGTCGACTTCATCTTCTTTGACTGAGCATGAGTTTCTTTCCCCACCACCGCCTGTAACTCTTTCAGTGGTTGGTAGGATAAAAAATGCGAATTCTGGGTGGTTAAATACCGTCAGCACTGTTGCAGCTTCTGCCACTGGAAAACCACATGTCCATTGTGGTGCTGTTGCTTCAGTATTCCACAATTCTGTACGCAATAATCTCCACAAAATCAATTCAAAAGCATATCCTCTGGAGAAACTTTTGGTACATTCTCCATCAGGTCATGTTATTCAATATGAACTTCTTTCCTCTAGTGAGTCATCTGATAGTGGTTCAAGAACGGTTGCTGGTCCGTTCTCACAAATTCAAGATGAGGAGTTGTGGGTAAATGCTGAACCAGTACAATGGTGGGATGTTTGTCGAAGGTCGAATTGGCCAGAAAGAGATGAATGTATGTTTGATACTGTTCTACATGCACATGATTCTGCTCAGATGATTGTGGATACATCTGATTCTGAAGAAAACTACACCAAGTACTCGACAACATCCATCAGTAGTGAAAACGGAAAGAAGTTGGTGAAAACACAAGAAAGACCAAATTGGTACCTTTCGAATGCAGAAGTAAGGGGTAGCTATGGGCGGATACCGATTTCTCAGAAATCTAAGGTACATGTCTGAATATGTCTCACATAAAGTCTCTAGATTTGTACTAAACTCTGACCACTTCCTTAAACTTTTTGTAGATCTGTTTCTATATGATAAATCCTCCAAGGGATGATTGGAGATTATTTGATGTTTCTTCTGGTGGAGAGGTTGAAATTGAAAAAATCCCTGTTCATGAAGTTGAAATAAGGCAAAAATATCCACTTCCTGTCTTTCAGCAGTTTCATGGTGTCCTGCTAGATTGGCATGATAGGTAATGCCATATCACTGCACTCAATGTGTACAAAGATTTCTAGGAGGTTTCTTCCAATTATATTTGAGCTCCAATTGTAGAACCAGATGGTGTGAATATTTTATGCACATTGCTCAATACGTATCACAGTTTATGATTATGAGAATATCCATGGTTTGTACTAGTCAAGTTTGGTTAGAATAGTTAATTTTTTTTTAAACTGATAGTTTCTGCTGAAGCTTCTAAATTGTACAATTTCACCATGCCATACAGGTGCATAGTAGTTTCTTAAATAAGGGTCACTTTAGTAGGATCTGTTTCTACATGCTCTTTGTGAAATCTCACTTATAAAAAATTGGGGAAGATAATTGGAATTTGGAATCCCTTTAACTGTGCCTCGGTATTGACTTATTTCTGGTTATTTAGTGTGATTGTGACTTGGGAGGACTTAAGGCCAACTAAGTGGGTAAAACAAATGTCTTTTCCTATAGTGGTTAATGTGTAACAACTATTGGATGCTACGGTGCATAGCGTACAGGGAGGCCCATATGACTTGTAGAGGTATTCATAAAATACAATGAGCATGTCATAATTAAGTAGTGGCTGTTAATTGTCTCTTTATATCAAAGGTATATGCTTCTGCCCCTTGCTAACATTCTCTGCTTTTTTTTTAAAATTTGAGATGTGTCCTTCCCCTTCTCTTGCATCTTCCAAGTGTGATTTTCCCTCTTTGACTATCCTTTTTCTAGAGAGTGCCTTCTAGTAGTTCCTCATTATTCTTTTTTATAGGTAAATTTGTAGAGGCCTTAAATATAGTTCGACTCATGGGAGGGCTGATCGAGCCAACCCTCTCATAAGTCGGCTTGTGTCGATTTTTCCAAATTTGACCCTCTCATAAGTCAGTTTGTGTCGATTTTTCCAAATTTATAGTCCTTGCTGTTCATGTCCTACTATGAGGAGTTTTTCTTTCATCCTGAATGAACCCTAAGAAGTGAACCCTTTTTTTTTTTCATGTGGTTCAATGGAGTTCAAAGATGCTTTTAGTGTCCTTATATACTGCTTATAGGCTTAAAATATACTTTGTTTTGAAGAAGCAATCATAATTCCAACCACATTAAGAGTAAGGCTAAAGAAAAAAATTCATTTGCCTGTTTGATATCTCTGTAAACCGCAAAGTAGATGCAAATGAATTTTCTTGTGGTTTAGTGTTTGTTGCTATAGACAAGAATTTCAATTGCCTTTTTACTGGTTGTACGTACACTACCTCCATACCCAACAATCATGGAACATAACTTTTATAATAAAAATGGAACATAACTCCTTGGTATGTGAATTCAGTTGGATAATAAATCATGATCAATAATATCAGAATTTTTGCTTTTGGTTCATATGAGTTACAACCATGGTATCAACACATGCTGATAGGAGTCCAAACATTACATTTAGCTAGGGGTGCAAATGGATACGGTATATCTGTAAAAAATCAGTATCCATATCTATTTATGAGCCAGGAGTGGATACGGATATATATATATATATATAGACAAATTTTTATATCTTAACATCTAATTATATACAGAGTTGTGTTTGTTATTTTAAATTTCTATATCTGATTATATACAGAGTTGTGTTTGTTATTTTAAATTTTCTTTTGTAATTTTTCATTAGTTACTCTTCAAGTTTAAAAAATATTGTTTATTTCAATTTTATAAAATCAGTAATAACTTGATATTTTAAATCTTTTGTAATGTTATTTCTTTTGCTTATTTCAATTTTATAAAATTAATAATAATTTGATATTTTATCAGAGTTCTTTTGTAATGTTATTTCTTTGTTATTTTAAATCTTGATGTTAATAACTTGATATATAATTATATAAATTAGTAATTCTTTATGTTTTTTGAAAAAATTAGAATATTTCATAATTAATTAAAAAATTAGGAAAAATTGAAAAACAAAATGAGAAATGATTGTAAAAACCACAAAAATATGTAGAAAATCAGAAAATATTTGAATACATTATTTCATTAAATTAATGAAAATGTCGGTTCGTTTTCAGCCTTTATAATGTCAATTTCCTCAGGATCTGAAAGTAGTAGAGGTCGTAGTGATATTAGGGCAGCTAAATCAGAGGATCCAGGTTGGTTGCATGGATATCCTATTGACAATGATAGACAAAAAATACAATGTAAATATTGTGACAAGTAATTGAAGAGTGGAGGAATAACAAGATTAAAACACCACCTTGCTGGTGGATATAGTAATGTAGCTAAGTGTAAATCGTGTCCATCTGTAGTTTTTGCTCAAATGAGAGAACTATTAAAATGCATTAAAGCAAAGAAAAGTGACAAAAAGAAAAGAGAAGAAATGTTCAACAAGATTCTTTTCAATGAAGATACTTCTGGTGTTATTCCCATATTGGATTCAGATGATGATATGATTTATCCTGTAGACTGTAACACTTTAGAGGAAAGAGAAATGTTTAGAAGATCAGTAATAGAGTCTAGAAATGAAGAATGGCATAAAGAGGAAATTGAAAGATTTCATAGGACAGGTAGTACTTGAACTTACAAGGGAAGTGATAGTGGTAGTGGTAGTGGCAATGTTATGACACAAAAAGATAAAGGTAAAGGCATTACTGGAATGTTCAGAATATATAGTCAAAGATACGACAATCTAGATAGCTACAATTAGAAAAAAAACCTCAAAACAGAAAACAATCAAAGACATATTTGGAATTGTTAGAGAAAAAGTCGATTAAGCTGTAGCAAAATATGTGTTTTTCAATGCTATCCCTGTAAAAACAGCAAAGGGACCTTATCTGCAACATATGTTTGATGTTGCAGCAAAAGAAGGTGCAGGAGTAAAGGCACCAACTGAGTATGAGATTATGAACAAGAATCTTAAAGTAGAGAAGGAAGAATAAGAAACTTATATTAATGGTTTGAATATCAAACATATAGTCAAAGATACGACAATCCAGATACAGCTACAATTAGAAAAGAAACCTCAAAATAGAAAACAATCAAAGGTATATTTGGAATTGTTAGAGAAAAAGTCGGTTAAGTTGTAGCAAAATGTGTTCTTCAATGCTATCCTTGCAAAAACAGCAAAGGGACCTTATATGCAACATATGTTTGATGTTGCAGCAAAAGAAGGTGTAGAAGTAAAGGCACCAACTGAGTATGAGATTATGAACAAGTACCTTAAAGTAGAGAAGGAAGAATAAGAAACTTATATTAATGGTTTGAAACGACAATGGCTAATTGATGGGGTAACTATCATGTGTGATGGTTGGACAAGTACCACAAAGAAACAGATCATCAACTTCATGATTTATTGTGATGGTCGTATAATTTTCTTTAAGTCTATTGATGCTTCTGATGTTATCAGAGATTACTTACATATACAAGCAAATCGAAGAAATCATTAAACAAGTAGGAGTAGCAAATGTGGTGTAGATTGTGACTGATAATGGAAGTAACTTTAAAAAGATTGGTTCTAGAATTATGAGAAAGTATGACACATATTGGACACCATGTGCAACTCATTGTATTGATTTAATACTTAAAGACTTTAGGAAGACGAAGTTGGTGGAAAAGACAGTGAGAGATGCAAAGGTTGTAACAAATTTCATTTACAATCATTCTTTTTTACTAGCTTTAATGAGGTCTCCCGAGTGTTGTGGTGATGATTTGATTCGTCCAGGAGTCACCAGATTTGCAACAAATTATATTGCTCTCCAAAGTATGATTGATAAAAGAAATAGACTGAAGTATATGTTCAATTCGCCACAGTAGTACAAATACCACGAGAGTGAGTCCAATTGGTAGGAGAGTAAATTCAATTGTAAATAATGTACATTTTTGAGAGAATTGTCGAAAAGTTGTATATATTATGGCACCAGTTTCAAAGGTCCTTCGATTGGTGGATGGTGATAAGAAACCTACCATGGGTTTCTTATATGAGGCAATAAGATTGATGAAAGATGTTGTGGCTGATGCAACATACAGATCATCTAAGACATATCTTAAAATTATAGATGACAGATGGTCTAACATGCTTCTTCATCCTCTACATGAAGCTGGTAAGCATTTTAACATGAACATTCATAATTTTTATCATTATATTTCATTTATTACAAAATTATTTGCTAAATAAGTTTTTTTTTTGTTAATGTAGCATATTATTTGAATCCATGGTTCCAATACAGTTATCAACTTGGTAGTCGTACTGATTTATTAAGTGATTAAAAAATTGGAGTCCAATGTCAATGTCCAAGTACAAGCTCTCAATGAAATGAAGTACTTTCGAGATGAACTTATGTCATTTAGAGAGCCTCATACGATACGTTCTTGTGAGACAATGACTCCAAATAATATTTTTAATATCATTTCTTTTATTTCATAATATAGTTAATAAATAAATATCATATTTCATGTGAATGGTGGATGTTAAATGGAACAGATGCTCCAAATCTAAGGAATATTGTTGTAAAGGTTTTATCTCAAACAGTAGCAACATCTGGTTGTGAACGAAATTAGAGTACATTCAACCTTATTCATACGAAGAAAAGAAACAGATTAAGTACTGCAAGGTTGAATGACTTGGTATTTGTGCATTATAACATGCGACTAAGAATAAAACATATTAAAGAGGGAGAAGAAAATGATTACATGGACCTAATAGATCTTGCATATATTTATAACAAGGACGAAGAAGATGATCCTATACTTCAATGGTTGCAAGAAAATGGAGAACCAGTTCTAGATGAAGAAGAAGGTAGACCATCTTCTAGAATTTTTAGTGAAATGGGCATTGATGTAGAGGAATACATGAGCTCATCAGAACGCTCTCGTAGACATACTCTAGGCTTAGGAGGTGACAGTAGCACAGATGATGATGATGGCACACAACCACCAAACGATGATGATGGTGACATTAGATATGTAACCCCACCTGCAACTGAAGAGCCACAAGAACAGAGAGAGACACAAAGGCCACTTAGTCCATTTACAGGGGAGGATAGGATGCCTTCACACATGCTACACAAGATGAGGATCATGGAGGTCGGCTAGAAATTTATCATCGACGACGCGGTCGTCGTGATCAACAACTAGATGAAGATTCTTGGAGCAGTCATACAAGAGGATCTTTGTTAGACTTACTTGACTATTTGAGTATTCATGATCCTAGAGATCCTTATAATTATAGTTCTTATGGAGATGGTTCTGTTGGCAAACAGACGATAATACTCAAAGCGATTGGACAAGAACTACATTTTCTTATGCTCCAAGCGAACAAATTGGATGGGATATGGATTCATTATTTCATTATGCACCTCTTCCAACATAATATGAAGAGCAACCACCTGAACGTCTTACAAGTTATTCTTATATCCCTCGACAGTCTCAACCAGTATATATAATTCCTCAATATTCACCAATGAGATTCTTAATACAATTGTCAATATTACAATACCACTACTTCATCAATGAATATCAGACATATTCTAATCATATGTCTTGGAACAACTATGTGTTCTGGAAAGAGTCTCAAATTCAACAACAAATTCATCGAGAATGCAATATGGTTGATGTACAGGAAGAATATTTTGATCCACCAAGGCATTTTTCATGGTATTAAGCATATATAAGGTAACGTTTTTGAGTTTTTTTATTTTTTAAACATTTATTAAGTATTTTTATGTATTATTTATACTTCGGGATATTTCTATTAGGTCTATCTACTGTATTTTCATGTGATATATATTGAGGAAGTTGATCTAAGTAATATAAGATGTAGATTATTACTTACTTTAACTTATCCAAGAGTTTCAAATCAAAATTCAAAGTTTTTTTACCATTTTCATGGACTTACGTAAATTTACCGCGTTTCCACCGACATTTCCACCGATGTCCGACACGTTTCCTATTTTTGTTGGATCGAAGTCCGACGTTTGATTCTATGAGTAGAATATCAAATTTTGGATTCATTACTTGATCTCTTTTGGAAAAAATAAGTCCAATCAATCATTATGTCTAATTTATTTTTATGTTTGATATATATTATTTTTATTTCATATATACTGAATAACATAAAATATATAAATATATGAAAATCTTATTAATGATTTAATTAATTATGTGATATGAACTTGTGCTAGTTTTACTTATTTGTATTTGATTTCTTTTTATCCATTCCGTATTCCTTTTTTGAGGATATGGATATGTAATTTTTCTATCCGTATGATATCCATATCCGTATTTCGAAAATAGATATAGATATAGTAATACTCATATCCATACAACACTCATATCTTTACCGTATTTGATCCATTTGCACTCTTAGTAGACATAGATGCATTATTGCGTAATTCATGAAAAATAGGTTAGAAGACACAGAGACAGGAAAGGCATGGATGCATTGATTCATGAAAAATATAAGACACGGATACAGTAAAGACATAAACACATTGATACACGGTTCTTGTAAAATAGGATACGCAAACATGGCATGGAAACTGCACAAAGTTGAATATTCATTTATGTGTCTTATAGTAATATAAATTAAAAGAGAGAGTAAGACCCTGAGATGAACACACAAAAGTAAATTGTTGAAGTAAATGACAAAAACGATGAACAGTGATAGGGGAAGAAGGTGAACTGAAGCCTAGTTGGTTGATTCATCAAGAACGAGGAGTGTTGCAAGACATGTTGAGCACACATTGGTGGTTAGTCTTAATCATTTGATTTGAAGACTTATTTCACGAGGTGTTTGAAACGTGTCCTCAATGTGTCCATGAAGTCCGATAGGCAGAGGGTCCTATATGGCGTGGACATGGACATGGCATCTATCTAGAAGTATCCATGCTTCCTTAACTGTGTACATGATAGGTGGAGGTCTTGACATGAGGCAAAGCAGTAACGATACAATGATGAAGTGATTGCGGAATTCAAGTACAAGGATAAACAAGAATGGTCAGCTGACACAACTTATTGTAGACATCCTGAATAAATAGTGAATTATTCTTCTGATTATTTTTACCACTCAAAACAAGGAAAAATAAATAGTGAATTAGCTGGGTGGCTGGTAGCATCTCCTCTACCTGTTTTTTCGGCTAGGTGCCTTGGTAGACGATGAATCATAGGCATCAAGGTTTGGTAGGCTGTTCGTCCTCACCAGGGTGCATGATCTCAAAGTGGCTGAGGCTACGGATATAAATGGCTATGGACAAACTAGACATGAATGATGTTGAAGGCTTTAATGTTGAAAGCCATCTGAATAAACAGGGCACAAGGGTAGAACAGGGTGTTGGAATAGATTGCTGCTGACACAGATTTTGATGGGTTTTTTTCTGTTCAAAGATTCATTTGCTTTCTTGACATGGATTGACAAAGTCAGATTGCTCCTTAGAGAGATTGTAGGGAAAGTTTCATAAAAAGTGTGCTGCCAAACAACGTATCTCTTTTGGTTTATGGCAAGGAGGGAGAGAACTCACATCACCTGATGGCTCCTCGAAAAACTTCTCAACAGGTTTGGAAAGAAATGAGAGCATGGCCTGTAACTGCCATCTGCACTCTTGATTAGCTTTGGGAGCTAATTTGGAAAATAACCAAAAGCAAATCTTCAGGAAATCACTAACCCTTACTTCTTCTCCTCAACAATACATTGGATATCTTAATAAAACTAAAAGAAAATCCTGTGCTTCTGCAGTCCTCTGGGGAAGCTTGCCTTAACTGGAATGGATCTCATTTGTGAAGGCTGGAAAGTTTCTGATTATTGTCATTACCTAACTAACTTTTCCTATCGGTAAATTTGTTTTGTTTCTTTGGGATAGAGTCCTTGTTTAACATTTTTTTAATATTTTTTTGGTTGGTTCATATGAATAACATATTGGTCCCGCCATTCCTTCAAATGATCTAGTTTTTAGGTGGAATTGTTGAATTGATAATTATGTTCATTGGTGGCTTATGCAGGAGTCTTGCTGGTGGAAGGTATCCGGTAACGGCATCTCTAGAGGCTGACCACAATAAAGTAAAACTAGCACAAGTTCCTAATCAGCATTCTGATGCATCCAATCACTCCTCTGGTATTGAACAATAACAAGCCCTTGTATTTCCATAATATATGCGTCCATTACCATTTTCGGTATTTTATTATAAAAAAGTGTTTAAATTTCCTTGATATGGCAATAATTTTTTTTTCTCGAACTGATATTTGGAATATGGAATTCCTGTTCTTAGTAGACTTCTGTTCATGACCCTGTTTTTAGCATCTTGTTCATTATCTTTAGTGAAAATTTGGCACATTATTAAACAAATTGCAAATTATTGGTGTCTAGAATGAGGGCTTTCCTAGATTACCATATTTTTATTTGTTTACATTTCTTCTCTCCTTTTTTT
Organism: Posidonia australis; assembly: GCA_024699735.1. Lineage (NCBI taxonomy): Eukaryota > Viridiplantae > Streptophyta > Magnoliopsida > Alismatales > Posidoniaceae > Posidonia > Posidonia australis. The sequence goes on from JAMKQA010024353.1 coordinate 18,941, forward strand.
TCCCATTCTGTTGCTTGCTAAACAAACCTGCACATTGTTCAATTCCTTTGCTAGGAGCACTGAGAAGCACTAGAAGTATACCTCAATTGGAGAAGATTAGTCCAAGGCCTCATGACGACTTCCACTCGGTGGAAAAGCATGGCCATTGTGGATTAACACAGAATTCAAATTTGCATGCTCAGTCTTCAGGTGAAGCAGATGATGAGAGCAGGGAGATCCCTATTCCTGTAATATCTCAGTTAAAACCTGACACGAAAATCACAGAGGAAAGCTCGGGTCAAGATATCCAATCATTTACATCCAAATGTGTTCATAATGGCAACTCTGTTGCAGATGATTGTACTGTAGATAGCTGTTCTTCAGGTAGTGGGTTTTCTTCTGACAGTAGACATCAAAACCACTCGCACAATGATGTCAGCAGTGATGTTTCCACTCTATCAGATCTAAACACTCACTTTTCACAAAGTGTTGAGTTTCCACACTATCTCCAAGAGGGAAACTGTAAATTATCTGAATTAGAGGATTGTCATGGCTCGACTGAAGCAATCACAGATGCTGACAGTAACAGCAGCAACAGTGAGAGAGAGAAACTAGACGAAGATGGAGACAATGATGATATGCTGGGAGGTGTTTTTGCCTTCGAAGAAGGCAAATATCTGTTTTTCTCTTGATCTTTTGAATATTTTATTTCCACCTTGATCTGTCTTTTATATTTGGTTTTTGTTAAATGCAGGTTGATGGCAATGCACCACCATGGAACATGAGAGATGAATCTCGAGTCATGTCTCACGATTCTTGTCTCTCAGTCCTGCAGTAAGTTTATTGTTAAGTTCGCCTTAGAAGTGTATCTTTTGTGTATATAATAATAAAGATACCAGGAGAAGTTCCGTTCCTTGGCGGCTTGCACCTTGTTGGTAGTATTAAACAGCACAACTCCAAGATTTTCATGAACAATAGTTCTCTTCTTTCGGCAAAAGCTGTGCTGGTTACTTCACAATGTACAGGATCAATGGAAACTGGTAGACGAACATAATTCATTGTAAATGGAATTAGGGCAACCTTGTGCAGGGAGATCCTCCAGCTGAAACAACCACCCTCTTTTTATCCCTGTACATATTCTAGTTTGTGGATAATCAGTTAGTGGATTGGCATACGGACATGGAAAGTTCATCCAAACGGTTTTTAGGAGGAGGTGTGCTTTAGAACTTTCTAGCTTGTCCAACTGTACAGAAAAGATACCTCTGTTTCTGGAGGTCCTCATAGCTGATTGATAGTCATTTCTGTTGAAATGCTAAACATATTTGATTTCAATCTTGTGTTTTATATGTTGAGGATCAGTATGATGGCTACCTCTGTTATAGGATTGTAGCAAAGATTATTCTTTATTTGTAATTTGTAAAATAAGAAAAGAAAAGGAAACTAATGATTCTGCTACATGGACTTGGTTTGCATGGTGGTGTGTCAGTTCGTAGGGGGTGAAAATTATTTTATTTGATAATGGTTGCTTGGTAGTTGATAATCATGATGCCTTTTACTTAAAAAAAAACAAAAAAAAACATGGGATCTTTGATTCCAAATCTCAATGTCTGTCATTCATTTGGGGGTTTTTTTCCCATATTACTGTAGTTAAGAATTAAGATTATGTTACTAGGTTGTGGTTAATCCTAATGCCCGGCTAGGAATTCTAATTTTGCAATTTGAAATTTAATGTTTAAAACTATTTGACGTTGCCAATGTTCTTCTATGACAATGATAAAAATGCCCTTGTGAAAAGGTTAGCTACTTTTGTGTAAGTTTTAGTTTGTGTAGATAGCTGCTTTGGTTGGTAGACAAATTCTCAAGCATATCTTGCTGTTCTCATAACCTGATGTGAAATTACGCAATGAAGCTTACGTTTTGATTGTTATGCGACAGTTGAAATTGCTGGAGTTAGAGTTCTAAGTTCAGGAGTCTAGTTTTTTTTGGTTTTTCAGGGGTTAGGCCGTAACCTTGGAATATCTCCATCACCAGATGGAGATGTAAACCCACACTTTAAGTAGCTGGAAAATAACCTCTCAAAATAACTCCACGTGGTAAGACACACCAATAGAAAGTCCAACGATCGAACCTCACCTGTCATTGTATGTACCTGAGGGGGAACGAATAAAGGCGATCCTCTAAGGTCTGTTTCTCGACTCACCTCTAATGTGAGGGATGGTCTGACTCACCAATAGTGATGGAGACGTTGAGGGTGATGCCAGAGAGGTTCTCAATAGTCTGGGGAGGGAGGGAGGGAGGGAGTGCATTTTTGCCAGGTTTCTCTCAGCAGGAGCAAAATGGTTGGCGAAGAAAAATATCAAAGGGTAGTCGACGAATGCCAGGCAAAGTTAAGACCATTTCGAACTTGGACCTTACAACCGACCTTGCGAATAGGAAGAAGCTTCATTATCATCTCACACCAGAAGGGGGAGAAGGTGCCATTGTTGGAGTTAGGTAGGCCATTTCCAAAACCGTGCGAGAAATATTTTTGGCTTTGACAATTGCACCCCACTGAAACTTTATACTATGTCCTATTTAATTAAAGGATTTGATTTAATGTTGACATTCATTAAAATTTATTGAACTTTGATTAGACCTTTAGATGAAGGGTAGACATGGAAATCGGGCTGGACTGGCCCTGACTGTCCGACCCAACCCGGGCCCGGCATGGCTAGGGTCCGACAATCTCATCTGTGGGCCGGGTCGAGCTAGGCCCGACATGGGCCGTGGGCCGTGCTGGGCTTACAGGTCAAGCCCGCAAAGGTCCGTTTACTAGGTCTAATTTGGCCCGTGAAACAGCTTGGGTCGGACCGGCCCGCCTGCAAAATTTTAAAAAAAAACACAACGCCAGGCCCATGTAAAAAAAACAAAAAAATAAAAAATAAAATACAGGGCCAGCTCGGTCCGTTTAAAAAAAAAGAAAATGAAAACACTCAGTCTGACCCGTTTAAAAAAAACAGAAAAAAAGAAGAAAACACAGGGCTAAAAAAACAAAAAGAAAAAAGAAAACACAGGGCCGAGCTCAACTAAAAAGAAAAAACAAAAACAAAAATTCAACGGCCATTTGATCTATTTTTTTTATTTTTTTTTTAAATTAAAAATCCCACTCCATTTAACCTATAAATACCCTCTCACTCTATCATTTTTCTTCACAACTCAATTTTCTCTTCTCTTCTCCACTACAACTTTCTCCCAACTTTCAAGTGAAGATTTTCAAATGAGGATTTCGCTGTTTGGCTTTGGATTCCGCCCCGTCTTCTACTCTCCAGTCTCCACGTGACACCAATTGTGCCAGCAACATCAAAATTTCTCTACTTCTAATTCCTCCAAATTCTTTACTTCTAATCTCTTCATTTTTGGGTTTTGATTTTTGTAGGTTAAGGGTTTTATTATTTTATATTCATTTTTTATATTAAAATGGAAAATATTGGTAATGTTGGTAGTCATGACTATATCCCTAGTATGGAGTCAAATCAACCTCAGTCTACCCCAACACAGACTACACAGTCCACAGCCACTAAAAAACTTAGGAAACAAAGTTCTTAGGTTTGGAAGCATATTACAATAAACCCTGTAGATCAAACTAGGTGTTACTGTAATTATTGTAATACCACATACACATGTCCTAGGAGAGGGGGTGTAGGTCATATATCTAGACATTTACAAAAATGTATACCCAAACATAATAAAGATGACAAAACAGATTTAAAACAATCAAAATTACAAGTAGGATCTAGTGGTATAATTAATTGAAAATATAATACAGAAGAAGTTAAGGAAGGAATAACTAAATTTATAGTAAAAGACGACCAACCATTTTCTTTTTCTGAAAATAAAATTTTTGAATCATTTATGTAAAATTATTTAAATCCACAGTTTAAAAGTTTTTCTAGAAATACAATAAGAAATATAATTTATAAGACATTTAAAAAAGATAAAAAAGATTTAATTGGAGTATGTTTTAGTTTATTATGTAAACTATTATTAACATGTGATGTTTGGACTGGTCCAAATAATTTTTCATATTTATGTTTAACTGCACATTGGATAGACATAGAATGGAATTTACAAAAAAGATTAATTACTTTTAAAGTTTTTGATCATCCACATACTCGTAAAGCTATATCAAATATGATA
>JAMKQA010024354.1:0-20358 GCA_024699735.1 Posidonia australis
TACAACAACATCGTCATTTCATGTGGTTTTCTGCAATTTTCTCAATTCATGTGGATTTCTCTGCAATTTTTGCACATTGTCCTTCACATCCATCCAGTTTTGTCTAGACACTCACATCAGCATGATTAGGACACAATTTAGGCATAGCAAACACTCATTCAACCTCTAGCAAGCGAATCAGACTAGAAAGACCGAGTTTCTCGGGCGTACGGGGGTACCTAACACCTTTCCCGTGCGTAATAGGAATCCTTGCCCATCCTCTGGTTAGTCGACATTCGACCTTCACGTTTGCATCTCATTCATTCACTTTTAGTGAATCGTTTGTGATTTTCCTCGTCTTTCCATTAAAAGACCAGGTAGCGACTCCATTTCTCCTCCTCTGTCGTCTTGTCTCGCGCCCTCGCCGTCTCGGCATGGTTGTGGCCTCCTTACCCTCACCTCCTCCTCGAGAGCTGGGTGGCACGGTCACAGTAAGCATGCTTGAAAACGAGAGTATAGATTAGCATGGAGAACATCTTACAAGAAGGACAAGCAAAATCATCATTGAAATCTCATGAAAACATGAAGAAATCAGAACATTGGTGAAGTCTCTAGCATACTTTATTCAATGTAAAAGAATAAGAATCAAAAGGAAAAGTGAGAAGACCTACCTTGTCCTAGATGTTTCTTCAAAGAAGACCCAAGATAATAAGCTCCTTGATGCTTTGGAAGGGCTGAGAATATCTCTAGATGCAAGAAGAAAGCTAAGAGCTCAAAGGGACAACTGCAGAATTCTGGTTGCAATTGTGTATCTTCCACCTTTCTAATCTGTCAAATGGCTACCTATAGGTGTCTATTTATATGAAACTCTCAAGGATAACTTATGGAATACAAGGGGCCTCGTAGACGAAAAGCCTGGAAGATTCCATGGCATATTCATTGTTGGAAGTAACAACCATAGGAGGTGGAAAGCCAGCAGCCAGCAGCTAGAAAAGTGGTTGTGCGCCAAGTTGGTGCGCCAGCTTGGTGCTCCAGCTATGTGCGCCACCTATGTGTGCCAGGTAGGTGTGCTAGCTAGGTGTGCCAGGGAGGTGTGCTAGCTAGGTGTGCCAGATAAGTGTGCTAGCTAGATGTGCCAGGTAAGTGTGCTAGCTAAGTGCTCTCTCCTACTTGTCTGGATTTCTAATTGGGCCTATTACAAGCTTAGGGTTGGTCTGGCTAATGGGATTCAAGGGTCAGCCACATCCAAAGCATCTTCTGGAAAATTATCAATGAGTCACCTCAAAATCGGAGTGTCTACAGTAACATCTAGAACGCTAGTGTTGCGTGTTGCTCCTGTGCATTTGTAACATGCATTTGGTTGGTACATTTCAGCCACACGATTTTGGTTTCCTTGGGTTAAAGGATAGTGAGCCTTGGTTGAGAGATTTGTAACATATATAGTGTCTTTTGGAATGTGTGATTGATCGAGGATTATTATGAAATAGGATCCTTAAGTAAGATTTATGATTTATATTAGAATATGAATGTTTGGATTTTTATGATAATTAAGGAAAATGATAATCTTGATTAACAGAGATCATATGACCATTTGAGACTTAAGTTGAATTAGTGGATACTAATTGCATCTTAAGGCGCGAGGGTGTAACTTGCATGTGAGTACAAGTGTTACAATCATAAGTGTAATGTGTATTTTCCAAGTGAACTTGAGGACCTTACAAGTGACTATACTTATGAGTTAATTAAGGGAACTCTTTAAAACTTAAGTGAAATTAAACATCGATAAATAAGTGAGCACTTCAGTGGGCTTGAGAATGTTATGGGGGTGTAACGGGAGGCTACATAAGAGCTTAGCCCGTTATTCATTATTGTTGGTGTGACTATGCCTGCCTGGAAAATCCGACGCGGAGTTTCACCAGAGGGAGGAGGCCATAGCCATGTCAGGATGGCGAAGGCGCAAGATAAGATAAAATGAAAAAATCAAAGTCGCCACTTAGTCTTTTAAAGGAAAGACGAGGAAAATCACAATCAAATCACAAAAAGATGAATGCATGTGATGCAAATGAAAGGCTAGATGTCTACAAACCAGAGAATGGGTATGGATTCCTATTACGCACGGGAAAGGTATTAGGCACCCCTATACGCCCGAGAAACTCGATCTTTCTAGTCCGATTCGCTTGCTAGAGGTGGAATGAATGCTTGCTAAGCCTAGATAGTGCTCTAATAATGCTAATATGAATGCCTAGTCACAACTAGATGGATGTGCAAGATGCATGCCAAACATTGCAATGACGAAATGACGAATTAACAAAACATGAGACGACAAAGAAAATCACATGAAATGATGATGTTTTTGGAGAGAATAATCTGGAAAACCATACTGATCTCAAGAGAATAAAAAATAGGATCAACCCAAATCGTCAGAATCATAGAAACCATCACGGAAATTAAAACGAAAAAATTGCAAAGGAATTCACGTAAAACGACCAAATGGTGACATATAAAGAAAATCACATGAAATGACGATGTTTTTGAAGAGAATGGTCCCAGAAACCATGTTGATATCAAAAAGATCAAAAGTGGAGTCAACACGAATTATTGGAATCAGGGAAAATGTCGTAAAATTCAAAAAGGAGAAAATAATCCGCAATTAGGCCAATATGGGCCTTTAGGTCAGTTAATGTATGCCACTGGGCATTGCAATCCAAATCAAATCAAAAAAAATCCAAGAAATGGAATAAGGGGAATCAAATCAAACGTCTAGTTAAAGAATTCGAAAACGGGTTGGAGAAAAATCCACGGAAAAACTTCTAAAATGCAGGCTTAGTCAAAAAAGATGGAATGATGTGCAAATGTAATGAAAACTATGCAAAATGTATGAAAGCATACTTAAATATGTAAAGGATGCTGAGGAATGATTTATACAAAGATTCAGTGCAAAAACTAACATGCATGTGCATGAATTGATAGCACAGGGGCAATTTGGTCATTTCCATGGCCAAATGTGATTAATGTGTGTATGTGCATGATGCATGGTCTAATGTATGTAAAAAGTTAGGAAAATGTTGTTTACAAGAAAACATGAAAACAACAAGGTTTTAAATATAAGAAAATGATGTAAACATATTAAAGGAGAAGATCAGGGGCTAAAGTGCGAAATTCACAAGGGAATAGCAAATCCACTTGGAAAACTTCACAAAAATCCAAGAACAGAAGACTATCACATGAATCAAGGTGAAACTACATTTTGGTGAAAAGTGAATGTTGAAAAATCACATATTTGCAATTTGAAGATATCTAGGGACTAAAATGTAAAATCCACAAAAGATGACAATCATGGTTGAAAACTGTCCAAAAACTTTCATGCTAAAAGATGGCATTAAGGTGTGGATGTATGAAAATTATATTTTAGTAATTTTAAGAAAGTTTAGGGTTTGATGTGCAAAATTTACATGATTGGTGCAAATGTGACCAAAATATGAAATCAAAGGTCATTTTACATTGCAAGCATGATTTTTAAATGAAAACCATATTCAAGTTCAAAATTATAAATGCACATGTGATTAAAAAATGGAAAATACCAAACATATGTATTGAAATAATTAAAACACTAAATAAAGAATTTGAAATTAATCTAAGGGACTGGATGCAAATTTTCTACACTCAATATATGTATGCTACAGATTCAAGGGTTTACATGCAAAATTTCAGGGTTTAATTGTGATGAAAAATTAAGTTTTTAAGATGTTCAATGTGATTATTAGATTTCTTAAGGCTCTGAATGCAAATTTCACAGAGAAAACTCATTTTAAAAAGTTCAAGGAGCATAATGCAAATTTTAGGATTTAATTGCAAGGAAAAATATGATTACAGGGGCCTAAGTGTGAGAAAACAAACATTTTCAGGACTGAGAATGAAATTAAAATTAAACAGGATAAAATATGCAATATTTACAGTGAAACAAATGAGATGTAATTTTAATTGAAAAGTACAAGGGCCAAAGAGCAAATTTCTTGGATCTAATTGCAATGTTTTAAATACTAAGGAAATTTAAATTAAAAAACCTAAAATCTATCAGCCACCGTTGACGACAACGGCCTGGGAGGCTCATCTGAGCTCTCCTGGCGGCTGATCAGCGACCTAAAGGGTTGAGATGTTGGAGGAGGAGACAAGGGGAAGATCCAACGGTGCCGATCAAGCCCTCGACGGTCGGAATGTGTCGTCGATCCCCTTTGTTAGCATTCTTCTCCGACGATGAGGCAGCAACAACAGCACTTCCAGAGGCAGTGGATCGATGTGGCGAGTGTCGGTGAAGCTCTAGGGTGGCACGGGGAAGCTTTCGGAGGTGTCGGCGAGTACTGGGGTGGCCTGAGGTGTTTCCCCTGTCAAGAGCACCAACGACGGAAGTTGCAGCAGTGGAGGCGGAGCTTTGGAGGCTAAGGCGACGGTGTGGCTGCGTGGGGGTGTCCATGGCGAGGCAGCGAAGCTTCCAAGCGTGGTGGTGTGAAGCGGGAACATCCAAAGGTCTTTGGTGGATTCTACGGCGAGGGTCGACCGTCAACGGGGCTACGGTGGTTATCCTAGGCACATGGGGGCCAAAGGGTCCCCTCCTGAGTGTCGGGGACTCAGGGAGGAGGAAGAAGGGGGAGGAGACACTCCTAGAGCCTCCTCTCAATTCAGGAGGCCAAGGGCCTCGCCGGTGGTGGTGAATCCATCACTGGAGGAGGAGACGACGACGCGTAGGGGCGGAGATCTCCAACGAGATGCAAATAAAGGGCTGGGGAAAACTCTATGGGCCTAAAGGAGCATGATTAAAACTAAAGGGGAGAGATTACCTGGCTGAAGGCGATTGTTCTCCTGGAAGCTTGCTGACGGTGCTCCTGGAAGCTCTAACTGCGACGGTTCAGAAGGCTTTAGTGTGCTAAAGGATTAGAGGAGGGCTCCGATGGCTCTGAATGGGGGTGCAAAGGGTTCTTTGGGTTTCGTGGGGTGCTTCTCAATGGGCTGGAAGTAGTTGACGAGCCGTCCCTGGATCGGTCGATGGCGAGGTGTTTTATACACCGACGAAGACCTCCCGCACCCATCGATCTTCTCTCCAAGGGATGGGTGCCGTTCGATGCTCGCGTGAGTTGGCAGGAGTTGTTGGGGGATCGCCAGAGATTATGGGGAGAAGAAGATGCGCTTCGGAGTTCTCGGGATATCGTCGAAGTTGTCGTTGGAAAACTCCGGGTCGTTGGAGAAGGGGGTTGGCCGGAATTATTTTTGCATTCTGCCTAAGTTTTTGATTGAAGAATAAAATGGATGCATTTGGGTTGAATTGGGCCTATGTTTTGGGCTTTTGTTTTTAGGGTTTTTTTAAGGGTTTTTAAAGGGATTTTGGGTTTTAGATTTAGGTTTTTAATTAGGGTTTGTGATTTTAATTAAATTTTTGATTTTGTGATTTAAGGTTTAATTAATTGATTTTAAATTAGGGTCTTTTGGATTTTAATTAGGGTTTTGAGTTTAATTAAGTGATTTTAAATTAGGATTTTGAGTTTAATCATGTGATTTTAAATTACGTTTTGGGTTTAAATATTAAGTTTGATTAAGTGATTTTTGGATTTTGTTATTTTATGCGTTTTTTTATGGCCTTAATTAGAATTTAGGGTTTTATTGTTTCAAATTTACTTTGGTGATTTAATTAGGGCTTTTGGATTAGAGTTTTGGGTTATATTGTTTCAAGCTTAATTAGGTGATTTAGGTTTTTCTCTTGGATTTAATTTTAGGGTTTTTTTGTGATTAGGGTTTAGAGATTTTTGGTTTTAGTTAAGTTTACATGGGTTTAAATGGATTTTTGATTTTGGGTTTTAGATTTGGGGTTTTTTTTTTATGGTTTTAATTAAGTTTAAGTGGATATAAATGGATTTGGTTAATTGATATGATTAATTTTAAATTTAGATTTAATTAATTTTTACTTGATTTAATTAAGGATTTAGTTTAAATTTTGATTTAATTGGTTTTTTGCTTGATTTTGTTTGGATTAAGGTTTTTATTTATTTAGATTTAAGTTTTAATGGATTTTATTGAGTTTTACTTGATTAAGGTTTTAATTAAGGTTTTTGCTGAATTAATTTAAGTTTTAAAAGGTTTACATGTATTTTACTTGATTTTGATTTTAATTAGGGTTTTCATTTAATTAACTTGGGTTTTAAATACTTTAAATGGATTTTATTTGATTTTAATTTTAATTAGGGTTTTCACTTAATTAAATTTGGATTTTTGCCACAGTGACGGCCATCCTGTGCAGGAGCGTTCACCGTCTCACGATTCTCTCTCTAGAGAACCTTCAAAAGCCAACCCCTCCCTAAGAAGGCTATCCTGTCTCTCCGGACATTACTAACTACGGGGCACGTGTCCCACTTACACTAGTCACCACAGGGTACGCCTCCTCACTACGTCCTCCACACGATGCTCAGGAGGGAGTGTCATACCTCCACACCCGACGACACTCAAGCCTTAATGCTCACAGCGGACAACAGGAATATCATACCTTCTCGTCATGCCACAAGACACCTCAACCCGCAGGTCACAACCCTAGTCTCGAGATGACAGTCAATGAGTCTCATACCTCTAGGACCCGACGCCCTTCATCCTAAGGTATCTAAGCCCCTGACCTCAACCAGGGAGTCCCGCCCAACCAGCCGAGAATGTCGTCACATTCCCTGGTCCCGACGACACGGTCCCACACTGTCTCGACCCGCACACAGAAAACTAGGAAATCATTTTCCAAAACAAGCTAACTATTTCTTTGAAATCCATTTTCCAAAATCATTTTCATAGCTTTCAAAACTCTTCCAAAATCTCGACAAAACGGCACATCAGGTGTCCCAGGGACCACCACTAACGACCCACAATCTCATCTTACAAAGACAATACAAACCAATCCAGAAAACCACTACATTAAAATACATTTTCCAAAAATCTAAGAAAACCCAAGAAAAATGCCTAGCAGACCCACGCATGTGGAGCGCACGTCTGGCCCGCGCCCTTGGCACTTTCGTCTGAATGCCAATAAAGTCTGGACCAGGGGCCAGAATCGCTGTCGAACCCACACATGTGGCCCGCGCAATCGGCCTGCGCCCCTAGTAATCTGTCAGAATTCAAACGGCCTGCAGTAGGGCACTCAGAAATTGTCTGGGGTGGGAGCTCCAATCGGATCCCCCAAACAACCACCAAAAAAATTTGAATAAAACATATGTGGTAGACCCTTGAGTCTACTCCAAAACCTAACAAACAAAACTGAAATCCATTCACCATGCATCAAGATACAAAATCAGAAAAGACAAAAGGGTCAAAATGACCCAAATCACACCAACCGCCATAAATTCCACAATAAATTCTCAAAAATTCTGAAACATTAAATTTAGCCTAGATTACATGCATCCTAGGCATTTCTACCATTTTAGATGATTTCTACACAGTAAATTGGAGATACATACCTGAAACGACCTCCGACGATCTTCGACCGACTCTAGCAAATACCGACGAACTCCGTGCGGCCCCGCACATCCTTTGCCACTCCATGACCTCAGGGACGTCGCTCCGGAGCCTCCTGTACCACCACGAGCCGCTGCAAGCCATCACCTCCCGTCTCCCACTCTCAGGCCCTCTCTGTCACCCGCACCCACCAGCAGACGGGAAGGAGGAGTGAAGAAGAAGATAGAGAAGGAGTGGAGGGGGAAAAGAGAGGAGGAAAGGAAAAGAGGGAAGAAGGCTGAGGCTTCGGTGCATCAGGGAAGACTCACCCCATGCATGTGTTAAATATGTAGGAGAGGAAGTCGCTATGCACCTGCCCACCAACCTTCGGCACGCACACACCAACCAGTCTTCGGTCACCCTCCAGCCTCGCTGCACACAGCCCAACCGCCAGCTCCAAGGCACGAACCAATGACTCCTTGCATCAAACACCAATCACCAGCCGACCCAAAATGCGGGCCCCATGCGGACCCACACTTGGGCCCACAAGCACAGTGCCACAATATACAATGCCAGCCACACATAGGGACACACTATCGAAGCCAGCCCACGAGGCCTAAGCCCAAAAGCACAAATTTATACAACAGACCTCGGAACAGTAACACCCGTCCAAGAATAAAATTCATAAAATGTAAATACTTACAAAATAAATTTTATCGGTGTTACAATCGTGACGTCCAAAGAGGTGGAGAAGTAAGAGGGAGGGATTCCTAGTCAATCCCTCACCTCTAAGACAAGGGATGCATTCTGGACTCGCGCTTTGATCCTTTCGTTGGAAAAAATGGGTCTGATGACCTATACTGTCCACATTTCCTGCCAGAGAGCTCGATTCTCCTTTGGAGTGAGTCTAGGGAGACTGAGGAGGACCTAGAAAACAAAATGCAGCTAAAATTAGCTAGATCAGTAGCCTTACTTGAGCTAGCAAGTGGAGGTGGTTGTCGGAGCTCGCCGAAGCTCATTGGAGAGGTGGCCTGAACTCTGATTTTTCTTCTCTCTGAGCTTCCTCTGGTTGGAACAATTCTCCTTGGTTGCTTTCCTCTCAAAATTTTCAGGTTTTTTCTTCCTTTTTTTCCCTCTCCCCTTTTCTCTTGCAAATCGGGGGTATTTATAGGCTTGCAATGGCTAGATAGTTTGTTATGGGTTGTTATGGTGAAGTGGGAAGTGGTTAAGGTTGTTATGGTGGAGTGGGAAGTGGTTAGGGTTGTTATAGGTTGTTAGAAGTTGTTATAGGTGGTTAGGTTGTTATGATAGAGTGGGAAGTGACGAGGGGTTTGTTATAGGTTGTTAGAAGTTATTATAGGTGGTTAAAGGTTGTCATGTTGGAGTGGGAAATTGTTAGGGTTGTTAGAGATTGTTATAGGTTGTTAGGGTTTTGGATTAGGGTTTAGGGTTAGGTTTAGGATTTAAGTTAGGGTTTAGGCTAACTTAGGGTTTTGGATTAGGATTTAGGCTAGATTTAGGGTTTTAGACTAGGGTTTACTAAGTCTAGGTTTTGGATTAGGGTTTAGGCTAGGTCGAGGGTTTTGGACTAGGATTTGCTAAATCTAGGGTTTTAGACTAGGATTTGCTAAATCTAGGGTTTTAGACTAGGGTTTACTAAGTCTAGGGTTTTGGACTAAGGTTTAGGCTAGGTTTAAGGTTTTGGACTGAGATTTAGGTTTAGAGTCTAGTTGCAATCATATGGGGTGTCTACAAATAAAAAGCTTGTAGAGAAGCAACATCGACAAAGGTGAGGAGGCGATAGAAGGGAAGGGACAGGGAGGCGATCGAGGAGGAGGAGGAATGACGGTAGTGATAGTGGAGGATGTTGGATCGAAAGGCTTCTCTAGAGGGGGGATGAATAGAGAATTTCAATTTCAGAGTTACTTTTGCTACTTTACAGAATTTAATATTAATTGCATACAAAGGATATCAATAACTAAATTTAATCAAGATTCAGTACTTATGCAACTACTAAACATTCATGAAGAGGGTGAGAGAAATCGATATGCACAAGGATTTATAGTGGTTCAGCAACCCCGCCTAGTCCACTCCTCAAGACCCTCTTGAGATTTTTCCCGTATTAAAATAAATTAAAACGTACTTACTTGTTGGCTACACCACCAACTGCTACCTTGCTCTTCCCACTTCTCTGTCCTCGAGAAGCTAGAGCCCTTTGCTTTTGTTGCTATTACAGAATTCAGAGTTTCCCTTTCACAGAGATTGATTACAACAGTAATTACACAATAAAATCTCGTGAGGAGAATGGAAATGAAAACAATAGCCGATATTACAAGTATTTCTCAATCGTGTCAATATCAGGCCTTGTACGGGTCCTATTTATAGTCGTAGGATTGCCTCGAGATGTGCCTAACGTTTATAAAACGGTCATAAACGGCAAAGGTGAGGAGGCGATAGAAGGGAAGGGACAGGGAGGCGATCGAGGAGGAGGAGGAATGACGGTAGTGATAGTGGAGGATGTTGGATCGAAAGGCCTCTCTAGAGGGGGGGTGAATAAAGAATTTCAATTTCAGAGTTACTTTTGCTACTTTTCAGAATTTAATATTAATTGCATACAAAGGATATCAATAACTAAATTTAATCAAGATTAAGTACTTATGCAACTACTAAACATTCATGAAGAGGGTGAGAGAAATTGATATGCACAAGGATTTATAGTAGTTCGACAACCCCGCCTAGTCTACTCCTCAAGACCCTCTTGATATTTTTCCCGTATTAAAATAAATTAAAACGTACTTACTTGTTGGCTACATCACCAACTGCTACCTTGCTCTTCCCACTTCTCTGTCCCCGAGAAGCTAGAGCCCTTTGCTTTTGTTGCTATTACAGAATTCAGAGTTTCCCTCTCACAGAGATTGATTACAACAGCAATTACACAATAAAATCTCGTGAGGAGAATGGAAATGAAAACAATAGCCGATATTACAAGTATTTCTCAATCGTGTCAATATCAGGCATTGTACGAGTCCTATTTATAGCTGTAGGATCGCCTCGAGATGTGTCTAACGTCTATAAAACGGTCATAAACGGCTACTTCAACGGTATGCCGTTTTGGCCTCGGTATGCTAAAAATAATCTTCAACCTGCAATCCACGAGCAAAACGGTATGCCGAAAATTCAACGGTCTGCCGTTTTCTCCTGAAACGGTATACCGTTTTATGACGGTATGCCGTTGTTTCGCATTGTTTTCATTTTCTCTTCTGCTCCGAAGTTCCACTGCTTCTGCCGTTTTTTCCTGAAACAGAATGCTACTCCATCCACGGTATGTCGTTTTTAGTTCATCTTTTGTACTTGCGGAGTACCGTTGTTCATACCGTTTTTCACTGAAACGGTATGCCGCTTCTGACTTCGGTATGCCGTTTCTGATACTTTAATAAAACACTTGTATACAATTTAAAATTATACAGAAAGCACTTTATATCTTTTTCATGCTTTAATATTTATGAAAATATGCACTCATAAGTAATCATCAAAATTAATGCATTATTTCCAACAGAGGATGTAAGCAATGCGATACATAAAGGGAGGAGGAGCAGGCAAAGACGATGGTGCATGCAAAGATAGTAGTACAGTACAGTACATAGGAAAGGAATACATTGGAAGAGTAAGAGAATGGAGAGGTGACAGTGACGATAGGAGGAGGTGGGAAAGCGACGATGGTGAAGAAAAGAGTGAGAAGACGATAGGAGGAAGAGAAAGAAGGTGGAGAGATAAAAAAGAGGAATAGGAGAGTGGAAAAAGAAAAGAGGGAAAGAAGGTTGAAATTTAATCTTAATTTTTGAAATTATACAAACGTTGATACTTTATGTCCCTGTGAGGTTTAGAAATATCCCAAAGGCACCAAACGATGCATTTTTTTTTACTACTTTAATTGCAAAATAGACCCTTCTAGGTTGTTCGGCAAGAAGTCATGTAATTCAGCGTTACCAATGAACTCGTTAAAATGTCACTGCAAGTCAAGACGCAAACTAAAAACCGCAAACAGCACGCCCAAACTCCGAAAGTCCGCTGATCCGAATTCCCCCAAAAAATTCCTTGCTTCGCATGGCCGGTGCCCCTCCTCCTCCTCCTCCTCCATCTTCACCATCATTTATATGTTGTTGTTCGAGGTTAGGCATTTCAGTTATGTTTACATTGCCAATCAAATATTATTTCGAAATATCAGTTGATCTAGAAAGTTTATCTGAAAGCGCACTCTTCTTCTTCGTCAGAATGTCAAATGAGGTCTGCACCTGATTTTGGCGGAGCCAGCGTTCATTGATCGTCGTGGACGACAAGAAGAGGTGGCAACAATGGTTGTGGTCTCGGGCACCAACTCGTTCGCCAAGGAGATGGCAATCAGAAAGAGGATTGCCAACATGTCATCTCTCTATCTCTTTCCCTCTCTCTCTCTATATATATATATATATCCACGTCTTAAGTTTGTTCGATTTGTCCATTTAAAAAAAGAGAGTCAGTTATCTTCAATTTTTCTGTTTAGAATCATTGTCTGAAGTTCTTATAAACTAGATATACTTGCTTCTTGTTAACTAACAAGTTACAATATAATTGTAGACCATATGAACTTTACCTAGAAGATTAAACTAGAAGGAATTTAGTCATATTTTTTCATTGTTTAGGAATGAAACAGATTTCGTTCATGAAAATTCTTACACTTCAATAACAAGAAAATAGTGAAAGAGATTGCATCCGTATTACTGACAGAATGTTTTTTTAAAATTAAAAAACAGTAATTTTCTTGCATCTCAATAATGAAATCATTCGATTGGTTCCACTGAAACAGTAAAACGATATAAAAAAACCAACATCTGTTGATCTCTAGTTAAAAAATGAAGGTGAAGGAATTAAATGAGCTCGTTCATTCTTCTGCAAGGTTTAAAATGCTGAATGTGTTTACATGGATGAGTAAGACATACTAGAATCAGGCATCAACCAAGGTGCAGCCTCGGCAAATCTTTTGAGGCTGATACCTCAAGGCAATTACATTGCACCTGATTTTGGAAAGTAAGCCTCATGCTCAAGGTGAATGCCTATAAAACCTTTTCCAAGAACGTTCATGTAATAATCTGCTTCAAAAATATTATGATTTAGAAAATTATGTAATTTAAACATGTTGTAGATTGTATAACTTGGACAGATATGCATGGTTCATGGGCTTTAGGTCTTCAGGAGATTTTTTTTCTTGAAATTAAGAAATTCATTTTCTATATATTTGGATATTCCATGTTTACATGTTTTCTTGTAATGAATCAAGTTTATTTTTAATATATATGTGCAAGTTCTTAATTTCTTATTTATTGGCTTTGTTTCTTTAAATACCAAGAAGCACTCTTGTCACTTTTTCCCCAAGTCCTATGTGTAGCTGTCCCTTATAATTAACATATTTTTTTGAGTGTAGATTTAATAAAAGAGAAGAGGATTTTCCATCTTTGAGAGATTACAATGACTACTTGGAAGAAGTGGAAGACATGAGTAAGTGAGGTATACCTGTCATTTTGATCTTTAATGTGGAGCAAGCTTTGACACCTCTCAGTTTGCTTTCTGTTTGTAGCATTCAATTTGATTGAAGGAATAGATATCCCTGCAATTGAAGCTAACATTGCTAAATACCAAGAAGAGAATGCTGAGCAGATAATTATTGCTCAAGCTCGCAAGGTAGTTTTGAATTAGTTCTAATTCTCAGGATCCACTATGAGTTAATTCTTTCCCATTTATTCACAATATATGGTGATGTGTTGTTATTTTTAATGTACATACTTTAAAAAATTTAGTCCATGTAATTTTCACTTTTCTGAATATTGCTGTTGGTAGTGCAGGCAGAAGAGCTGGCTGCAGCTTTGAAGGCTAGCAGGGAGCCTGCTGTTCAAATTGATGCCATTGATGCAGTGAGTCCACTGGTTGACTTGTTCATTCTTGCACTCAATTGAATGTTTTTTTTGGTTTCTTCATCTAGATCATGGTAAGTTGTGAGATCCAGCACAATTACATTCTCTTTGTAGTTCATGGTATATTTTTGGAAGTTCAGGCTTCCAGGGCATTTGGTTATCTCCAAGTGCTCAACATTCTTTAGTAGTTTTTTTTCTTGATTGGTAATCAAGAAATTTTATTGAAAAACAAATTGAAAAAACTACAACAAGTGAAGCTCATCAAGAAGTTAAGCCAAGAAAAAGAGAGCAACAAAAGGACTACAAGACATGGGCTAAATAAGTAAAAGACCTTGTAGCCAATCATGAATGAAAACCCCTAGTTGGGCACCACTCATGGATGGTAGAGATCACCCTATCCCTGAGAACTTGCGAAGTCAAACTCTCCCCTTGGAACATGTGATGATTCCTCTCAAAGCCATTGAGTCCACCACATTGCATGGGGATGAATACTCCAAATCTTCCTTGTACCCATCCGTATACCTCTCCAACTCCATACCTCCCAAAAGGTCTCTAAAGAAGCTCTACCAAACTGCTTAAAGATTGACTTCCCAAGTAGTGAGCACCACCACAGGTCTACGGGCCAACAGTCTCAAAGAAAGTGACGCAAGTCCTCAACCATTACCATGTAAAGTGCACATCTGCTAGCAAGGTGAAAGCCTTGTGTCTATAAGGACGACTCAACCATAATACCATGATGGATAATCTGCCATGTAAAACATTGAATCATCAAAAGAGCATGATTATTCTATATCAACTCATGACAAGCCACCCATACATCACCACCACTTAAGATCAAAAAATGCAACACAACTGAGAAGTCTCCATCCTTGACCCATAACCTGGATCAAGAAGTAGATAAATCATTTAGGCCCATATTTTCAAGCAGATCAAATTGGGAAACTAACTTCAAGGCTTCCCTATTGGTGAGATCCCTCTATCTTTAGTCCCATACAATCCAGTCAACACACCTCACGAAGCACTCCTTTAAACTAGCAGAAGGTTGTATATACAATTGAAACAAAATTGGAAAGCATGATCTCAATGGCATGGAATCTTCCCAGTGGTCCTCCTAAAACCTAATTCAATCCCCACAACCAATCTTTAATCTAATGCCATACACAACAACACTCTGACTCTAATATATCTGTCCACATATGAGAGACCCTCTTAAGATGTAAACCTACCTTTCTTACCCCTATATTATTTTCCAACAATCATGATGATGCACAAATTGTCCCGCGATGGCTTGGGAATCTCACCTTAATTCAGCCCCTAGTTGGCAGAAAACTTGAAGATGGGAAACATCGTAGGAGCGCTTCCAGTAGAGCAACTCAATACCTTAAGTGGGCTTGTTTGTGGTTGTCTCTTGACAAATGCCTTGTTTTAGCAATGTAGCTTCTCGAGAAATCCACTTGTAACTCTTCTTAGAGATTTTCTGATAGAATCATATTTTGAAGCCTTTATTACGCCTGTAGTAGTTGCTTACATCACTCGGTGGTAGCCTAGAGTCCTTTGGAAAAGTGTGCCAAGAAGATCTTCTACAGATCCTACAATGTCGCTTTCCATACATTGGCGCTTTCCTAAAAAACTTGTCACATGACATACTATCTCTTTACATAAAGGAGTGTGCCTCTTTACTTTGACAGCCTTGTTGGGGTGCAAATTACCCTCCCTGTATTGAGACATGTACCACAACACTTCTTTCGCTGCTACTTCAGTATAAATTTACCCTTACAGTATGAGGTAGAGGCATGTTGAGGTGGATGCTAAGTCTGACATTTCACACCTCAGGGATCCTCAGTTTCCTCTGTGTGCCTCACTCTCTCTTCTTCTTTGCTAGGGGAAGAACCATCTACACCACCACAATTCCGCCAATGCCATGGAGAGCTCAAGGTACTAAGCAGAAAGCCTACTTCTACCTATGGGAGGATTGTGACTTCTTTTTACAAGAATTCAGTCACTTTCCCTCTTCCTTTTGAACCTGAGCTTCCTCCACTTGGGCGTCGAAATTTTCCTGGCCTATGGCTGGATGTCCTCTCATTGCCCCCTCTTTCTTGTCTATAGGCCCTCGTGAGACTGTTGCGATTGTTGCTATTGCGACTATTGTTGCCTCTAAAAGGCCATATATCGCTCCTTCGGACGTAGCTTTTCTGTAGAAGGCCCCATGCTTGAGTTGATTGCCGCTCCTCCATAGGAACCCATGCGCAAGTTGCTGCAACAGAGAAGGGAGTTAGGTCAAATCACATGCTACCATAGTGGTGAAAATGCACTCCTAATAGGGGGATCATTTCGAGCAACGAAATCCACTTTCCAAGAAGCATGAGATGAAAAGAACGAAAACAACGGATACTTAAATCACCTTTCAATCTAGGATGATGAACTTTAGACTAGGCAACCAAAGCAAACCCCCAAACCCCCAAGAAGGTGAATGACCACCTTTCCAAAGGAAATTGTGTTGAATTCTCTTGAGATGCTTGGCCATCTAGATCGGAATTCGAAAGATGGACCAAAAGTATATCAGGAGATTTTAGAGAACCATCAAAATCATTGTTAGCCACCTACTAAAAACAAAAGTCTCCCTTTCAACCCAGAAAGACAACAAAGCTCAAACTTCTCTACAATTGGGGTCCAATTCGACTGCCTTACTCGAGACTTGGCTAATGGAAGGCCTAGGTAACTGATTGGGAAACTCTCTATATGACACCCAATCATTTCAATTATTCGGTTAAACATGCTTAGGCCTACATCGACTCCTACCACAAATGACTTGTGTAAATTAATCTTAAGTCTAGTGATCAACTCAAAACACCTTAGCACAAAAGTCGTACCTTTAACCTCTATTTCTGATGTCCCATAGAAAACCAAAGTGTCATCAGCAAATTAGAGAAAAGGGACAGAACAATCCCCTTGAAAAGGTTGGAATCCTTGGAAAAAAAATCAGTTGACTCAACCTTGAGACAAACAATCAAAAACCTTTGCCATCAAGGAGAAAAGGAGGGTGAAAGTAGGTCATCCTATTGTGAACCTCTATCACACCCAAAAAAGCCTTTGGGACACCCATTAACCAGAATTAAGAATCGTGCAAAACTTACATAGTAACCCACTCACTCCCTCTATCTCACCTCGAAACTTATACACACCATGACCTCATCCAAGCAATGCTAGTTGACATTATTATTAGCTTTTCCAAGATCCAACTTTAGCTCCAACCCTTGGTCACCATTTCATTCTCGACTCAATGCACTTATGGGTCACTAGAAACCCATCTAGAATTTGACATCCATGAATGAAAGCTGCTTCATGAGTTCCAATGAACCCGTTCATAAGCGATTTGAGTTGTTCAGCAAGACACTTGGTCATGATCTTGTACACACCATTGAGAAGACTAATTGGTCTGAAGTCGCTCACCTCTAAGGCACCATCTTTCTTAGCAATGAGGGTGGTAAAAGTGACGTTGGCAATGCCAACATCTCCCTTTTAGCATGGAAATTATTAATCATGCATATTATATCATCCGTCAAAATGTCCCAATATTTCTAGAAGAAAAGAATTAGGAAACCACCTAGACTAGGGCTTTGTCATTAGTCATCATGAATACAACCTTCTTTACCTCATCAACATCAACAGAGAAATCACACTCAATCAACTAGCATCCAACCTCAAAATACTCATGAGACCCCATTCTTTAATCCCACCCTCACATGAGAAATTGCTTTCAAGTGTTTCTCAAATAACTCTCCCAAACCTTCTTGAACCTTTGCATTGTCCCCATCAATCACAATTGGACCCAAGAAGTTTATTCGATACCTTTTATTTGCCAAACAATGGAAAAACTTTGTATTTTGGTCACTTGTTTTGAGCCATAAAGCTTTTGAGCATTACCTCCAAGCAATCTTGTCCACTTTTAGGGATTGTCAATCGAATTTTCAACTTGACCCTAGCTTTCCTATCCTCATCGTCCCTCATCCTGTTGCTTTCTTTTTGGTCCAGAACCTTGATCAACTCATGAATCTTCTTACTTTAGCCCTCACCCACTTAACTTCCTTTTTTGCCATAATTTCAGATGCTTTTTGTTCAACTTTAGCTTCATGCAAAGGCATTTGGTTGGACCCCAGTCTCCTTTGAATTCTTAACACCCTCTCACCCTAACTTGGGCCCACCAACCCCATAAGAGACCATAAAGCCATCTAGCTCAAGCCACTTTGCCTTAAATCGAAATGGACAAGGACCCAAAGAGATATCCTCCATCGAAGCCAAGAGGAGAGGGAGGTGGTAAGAAGTAGGTCTACTTAGGCATGACATGTGTATTCGGTCACAAACCGTTCCAAGCATTCGATATGACCCTTCGATCAATTTGTGCCAAAGAAGGATCATAGTGCAAATTGGACCCAGTAAACTGGCAACCTAATATTGGCAAATCATTCCATCCAATACCGAAGGTTGTCCCATAAGACATTATGTTGACTTTGTTCGCATGGACCATACACATTCATCATCTCAAATTGGACATCAGTTGCCTTCACCTTCAGGATAACAAGGATCTTGAAAGTCAGGAAAGAATGAGATGTCAAAATTGGAGTAATCCCAGATGATGATCAGCCCACTAACCTCTCCTGCAGAACCCTTATAGACGAATTCATTAAACCCTAATCTAGAGAAAGACGACACATGCTGAGGTTAATTTGTTGGAGTTTTGTTTCTAGAAAACACAAACTATCAAGCTTTGCATCTGTCACAAGATTTTGCACCACTCTCCTCATCATCTCATCTCACAACCCACAGACATTCCAAAAGGTATCTTCATAATTAAACAATAGGAACCTAGACCCTTGATACATTCATAGAGCTAGGATGCAACTACATCCCTGGTCTCCTGAATTGTCCCTTAAAATCAAGACAAAATCCCCCAAACGTCCTTAAGATGGCCTTCTAAGGCCACTCATCCTACCAAGGTTCACACCAGTATTTGCTCGACAAGACACCTTTTTCCTCCTCCTGCTATACATTATAGACAACCCATCCTTCGCCATTTTATTTTCTTTTACTATTCACACAACACCCGACTTAGTTTGCTTTGCACACGCCCTATCAACCCTCCTTCCAATTACCCAATTCCTTTTCATTAGATTTTAAGCCTATGAGACTATGAGCCTCTTTGTGCGTAAAACTTGGCAGGAAATGGAATTCTGGAGTTAACAGGAATTATTAGGAATTGAAAAGTAAGGGAAATTAATGTGTTGTAGACCAAGTTTCTTACTACTTCTGTCTATTTAGGAAAGCAAAGGAAACTGAAATATAGGTATTTATGTTTATCAACAGATTCTAAAGGAAAATAGACATTGTTAAGTGAAAACTCAATTAAATATTCAACTTCAAAATATAAATTTGAGTTATACAAAAGTTCAAATAACATTACAAATTTTTAAAAATGAATTATAATTATCGATCATATCACATAGAATTCATAATATTTTTACACATTTGATCTATATTTCTTTTTTCTGCTGCTTGTGCTGAGTGAGATCTTTCCACTAGAGACGACAAGATCAGGGCAAAGCATGTTGGTCTGTGTCAACCTCTTTTTCACCACAACGATAGCATAGTGCTTTATTGCCTCTTTATGCCACCTGAGATGGGGAGTGTTTGTGCTCTTTGCCTGTTTGATTGTGATCATGTCCTCCTTATCTACTTCCTTCATCTGGAGGCAAAGCAAGTGCCCATTGAGGAGACGTCACAGCCCTGGGAAGAGCGTTGGTATTGGAAGAGGATTCTACTCTCAGATCCCGAGTTCAAGCAACCAATTGGCAGGAAAAGTGGGCCAGTTTAGCTACACTAGGATCAAATGCTAGTTTAAGCAAGCTGAGTTATTGTTTGATCATTTTTCTCCTTAATTTGTCTCCTTGGATTAGTTGTGATTGAAGAACATAGAGGGAATGTGTTTGCTCAATGATATGTGGGATTTTTCTCCTAGAAGATGTATATATGGAACATGATTAAAAAAAAATCTAGGAAAAAACTGCAAAAATTTCAGTAGAAGCCGAAAACATTAATATTATGGCTGTGATTTGATATGTTGGTTCTACATTTCCCCCCTGTGAGTGTTAAAAGAAATAATTTACCACAGTTTCCTTTTAAATCAACTCTTCCAGAAAATGAAGAAAGCATGACTACCATTTGTCAAAGTAGGAATGTTGTCATCTCACCCTAAAAGCATTTCTATCCCATGCCTTTCTTGTTAGATTACTTAGGCTGATATATGAATTTCTTACCCATAATTTGTTGTGATGGGGATAAATTACAAGATTGAGACTTCCATCATCCCATCAGAATATGACTACATTGAGCTTTATAAAAAGTAATCAGAAAAACGTCATGATTCCATTAAATACAATATGCTCTGTTCAATCCTGGGAAACATGCTTAAACAAGCCAATCTCTAGCCAGTAAAGGTCTGACAAAATAAACCAAAACCATATAACTGGCAAGTGAAACCTAATAAGGTTAGATGTTTTAGGCTAAAACCTTGGTTAACATTGCCAAAACAGAATATTTAAGCTTCTCCCACGAACAATAATACAAGGTCTTGATCTCATAAGTGAAGTCCTTTTTCCCCAAGTTATCACCATTATCAATACATGCTGGATGCTGCCAGCCAAGCCATCTCTACCGTTCAACTTTTGATTGCAGGTTTTTTCTTAGAAACTCCGACATCTTTGCTCTTGCTCGTTCAATGCAATGAAGATAGTCAGTCATTTCTGGAGGTGGAGGAGTAGGACAGGTTGTTGCGTCAGTCGGTTAGGGCATGGGGGAGAGGAAGAGGACGACGGTTGCTGTGTCAGCAAGTTAGGACAAGGGGGAGAGGATGCTGTGTTGGTGGGTGTAACGCCCCGAACCCGGGTACGCTACCAAACAATAGCATCACAAGCCTAATTACACA
>JAMKQA010024355.1:0-15514 GCA_024699735.1 Posidonia australis
GCTTTTCAGTGAATTTTAATGGGTTTTAGTGTTTTATTTGGTCATGTGGGCTAGTGTGGGTCTGATTGGGACCTACGTGGACTAGGATTTTGGTGGTCGCGACTAGAGCATCAACCGGAGGAGCCTGCTGCCAAATGAGCTCAAAATTAGGGTGTCTATAGTATCAACTGAGAAGTAGCTAGTGACTGTTCGGAAGGAGGATAAACAAACACATCATCCAAGAAGTAGGTGGTGATGGTTCAGGAGGCCGAAAAGCGAGCACGCCAATCGAGAAGAAGTCAGTGATGGTTCGAAAGGATGGATAAACAAACGCATCATTCGACAAGCAAGCAATGATGGTTTTGAAGGAGGATAAATGAACACATCATCTGAGAAACAAGCGGTGATGGTTCGGAAGGCTAGAAAAACAAACTCGCCAACTGAGAAGCAATCAGTGACAGTTTGAAAGTAGGATAAATGAACACTTCATTCGAGAAGTAGGTGGTGATAGTTCGGAAGGCAGAAAAACGAACATGCCAATCGATAAGCAGTCGGTGACGGTTCGGAAGGAGGATAAATGAACACATCATCTGAGGAGTAGGCGGTGACGGTTCGGGAAGTTGAAAAGTGAACACGCCAACCGAGAAGCAGTCGGTGATAGTTCGGAAGGCGGATAACGAACGCATCATCCGAGAAGCAGGCGGTGATGGTTTGAAAGGCAGAAAAGTGAACAAGCCAACCGAGAAGCAGTCGGTGACGGTTCAGACGGAGGATAAACGAACACATCATCCGAGAAGTAGGTGGTGATGGTTTGGAAGGCAGAAAAGCAAACGCGTCAAATGAGAAGCAACCAGTGACAGTTCGGAAGGAGGATAAATGAACACATCATCCATGAAGCAGGTTGTGATGGTTCGGGAGGTCGAAAAGTGAACACGCCAATTGAGAAGCAGTCAGTGATGGTTCGGAAGGATGGATAAACAAACGCATCATTCAAGAAGCAGGCGATGATGGTTCGGAAGGAGGATAAACAAACATATCATCTAAAAAGAAAGCGGTGATGGTTCGAAAGGCTAGAAAAGAGAACTCGCCAACCGAGAAGCAGTCGATGACAGTTTGAAAGTAGGATAAATGAACACATCATTTGAGAAGCTGGCGGTGATGGTTCGGAAGGCAAAAAAAGTGAACACGCCAACCGAGAAGCAGTCGGTGACGGTTCGAAAGGAGGATAAACGAACTCATCATCAGAGATGCAGGTGGTGATGGTTTGGAAAGCAAAAAAGCGAACGTATCAACCGAGAAGCAGTCAGTGACGGTTCGAAAGGAGGATAAGGTTGTTATAGGTTGTTATGGGTGGTTAAAGGTTATTATGGTGGAGTGGGAAGTTGTTATGGTTTGTTAAGGGTTGTTATGATATTGTGGAGAGTGGTTAGGATTTGTTATAGTTTGTTATGAGTTTTATGGTGGAGTGGGTAGTGGTTAGGGTTGTTATAGTGAACTAGGAAGTGGTTATGGTTGTTATAGTTTGTTATGGGTTGTTATAGGTGGTTATGGTGGAGTGGGAAGTGGTTAGGGTTGTTATGGCTTGTTATGGTTGAGTGGGAAGTGGTTAGCGTTTGTTTAGGTAGTTAGAGGTTGTTATGATGGAGTGGGAAGCGATCAGGTTGTTAGGGTTTTTGATTTTGGCTTGCTAGGTCTAGGGTTTAGGATTGTTTAGGGTTTAGGTTTAGGGTTTTGGATTAGGGTTTAAGCTAGTTTATGGTTTTGAATTAGGTTTGGGGTTTTGGATTAGG
The DNA here is from genome assembly GCA_024699735.1 of Posidonia australis. NCBI lineage: Eukaryota > Viridiplantae > Streptophyta > Magnoliopsida > Alismatales > Posidoniaceae > Posidonia > Posidonia australis. The sequence goes on from JAMKQA010024355.1 coordinate 1,770, forward strand.
GTTTGCTAATCCTAGGGTTTTGGGACTAGGGTTTGGGTTTAGGGTCCAGCTGGAAGCACATTGGGTGTCTACAACTGTCATTTCCGATTTTTCATCACTTTAGACGATAGCTCGATGTAGGCGTTATCCTCTTGTCTGCAATCATAGACCGATTCCTACTCATTCTCGGTCAGCCATGGCTTAGCACACTAGCAAGTCCTTTTACTCGACTGCTCCGGAGGGGATCTCTACGTCGGTCCCCTCTTCCTCTGTTATCTTGACCTTAGCTATTGTGCCACCCCCTCATGGTAGTCACTTTCAAACGTGTGAGGCTTCTTACCCTCTGGTTTTGGGACATTGGTAGTCCTTGTTTGGTCTGGAGCCCATTACTGAAGCTATCACAATAACTACCTCGAGGCTTCTTGATCTGACTGTGTCTCATCGATTAACAGACTCTGTTTCATTTGACACCTAGTCAACTGCAATCATTCTTTCAATAGGTGTCATGATCACAGGGCAGTTAGGCCTTTAGCCTCCTTTGACTTCTATTCCACTCACTACTCCAACTATTAGTACTGCTATTGATAGTCTTTCTGCCTTGCAACCTCAACAACTTTTGGCTCTTGCTCAGAAGTTACAGGGATGGCTCTTTCAATGATCCAACTCTGACATCTTCTATTCATCCTACTCTTGAAGTTTCCTTGCAGCCATCCCATGCATTCCATGTGGCACCTCATACACCACCAATGCATCCTTCGCCATAGATTCTCGTTGCATTAGTAGTGGGACTGTCAACTCTACCTCCTATTCCACCACAGCATGTTACTTCAACATCTGGTGGCCTGCCATGTAGATCGGTAGGGGCCCAACGACCAACAAGTTCATTACTTAGGACCGTACTGGTAAAAAATCTATTGCTCCTACATCCAACACCACCCACTGCATAGCATACTCTCTATCCTTGGCCCTTGCATCAAACTTAGGTTCCTCCATTCCTTTCACAGCACTACATAACAACGCATGGGTACGTTGCTGTGACCATGCTGGTGGAACCCTACACGACTCCAAGGTGTCTGGAAACACACTAGAAGTCTCGATATGGTCACGGCAAAGATGGTGAATTCAGAGAAGGAGATTAGACTCAGAAACACCAAGGGAGGATAAGAAAAGGATAAGGAAAAGGAGTCACCAACTAATCATTTAATGGAAAGACGAGGAAAACCAAGATGCATATGAATGCAAGAAAATGATGCAAATGAATGCAAAGGAATGCGTGTATGCTCCATGCCTAATGGATGCAACACTTAGCCATTTGCGGGCTAGAGAAAGGGTAAGGATTCCTGTTACGCATGGGGAAGGTGTTAGGCACCCCTATACGCCCGAAGAATTCGGTCTTTCAACGTTAATCGCTTGCTCATGAACTTATGTGTGTTTGCCTATCTACGTCTAATGCACATGCCTAAGATGAATGCGAAAACATGACAAATCTTTAAGAAAACAATGAATAAAAGAGAAATGACAAGGACAAAAATCCAAGGGCCAATGTAGGCATCGAAAATGCCGCTTTACTGTACGCCCTTGGGCAATGAGAAAAATAATGTAAAAATTGAAAATGTTCAGAAAGCATCACGTAAAACAGTGGAAACTTAGGAAATCCAAGAAAATTAAATGAGAGATAATAATCCTCATTCGGGTCCATGTCGGCATTGCCAAGATTGTTAATGTGCGCCCTCAGGCGATGGAAATCCAATCAAATCAAATCATGAAAATCGGAAGAAATCCAGAAAATAATGCGAAAACTAACTTTGATTGAGTTTGAAATGTATGCATAATGCAAGAAAGTAAACATGAGAATATATGCATGAAAAGGATAACAAAATGAACAAATGAATGCATAGGTGAAATATGTAAACTACTAGGGGCCTCCATGAAAAAAAGACATGTTTTTGGGTAAAGACTGAGATTTTCATGGTTTAATATACAAAAATGTTAAAGAAACACATTTTTATGCAATTATAAGGAAGTTAGGGGTTAAATGTGCAAAACTGTGCATTTTAGGTAAAAATTAAGATTCCTAGGGTCTAATATGTAAATATGCCAGCAATACATGTGTTCAGTGTAATTTTGGAGAAATTCAAGGTTAAATGTGCAAATCTTTGTGTTCTTGGCTGAAAATAAGAATTTCCAAGGTCTAATTTGCAAATGTACCCAAAAAAACATGTATTTAGTGCAATATTAGAGAAATTCAGGGCTTAAAATGCAAATCTATGTATTTTGAGTAAAAAACATGAATTTCAAGGGTTAGGTTTGCAAATGTGCCAGAAAACATGTGCTTAGTGCAATATTAAAGAAATTCAAGGCTTAATATGCATATCAGTGACTATTGATGAAAGAAAACAAAGTCTGAGGTTTTATGTCAAAAATTTAGGAACTGAAAGTTTATAAAAAAAATGCATGGGCCAAACTATAAATTTCCAAAACAAAACGTTATTTAAAAGATTTACAAATAAATGCAAGGGTTAGAATGAAAAATGTAGGGACCTAAATGCTAGAAAAGAAAAGATGAAAGACCTTTTTAAAAGAAGTGTTTTTAAAAACAGAACGACGGTCGTCGACGATTGAACCTCGCTGGCGACGATTGCTTGGGAAGCCATCCAAGGCTTCCCCAGCACCTGATCATGCATCCAAACACTTGATGAGCATGAGGGAATAGGGAAGAGAAGATCTACCGACTTTGATCATGCTTTGACCGAGTTGGTTCCTCCCCCCACCTCGCTTGTTGACGTCACGATTTCGGCATCGAGCTCAAGAAGACTGGAGCTACTGGAGGCAGTGGTGCAGCATTCTAGGGCTCCTAGAGGGTCGATGACGTGGAGAGGAGAGTCTTCCACTAGATAGGAGGAAGCGGTGATGCGTGGGACTCCCTATCGAGCTCCCACTGCAAGTCATCTTCTCCGACGACTGGAGGCGACAACTAGAGGCTCTACGAGAGTGGGATGTCACTCCTAGTGGCTTGGTGAAGTTCGGAGGAGGTTGTGGAACCCAATCGTGAACTCAAAGACCTCATGGTTCGAGCTGTGCAATCAATGGGTCACTGTTCGACGATCGCCAGCAAGGTTACTCCTGTGGCTAACGAAGGTAGCATTGTGGTTTTCAGGGGGAAAAGGTTATGGGGAAGACCTCTAACCTATTCACACTCTCAGGGACCTAAATTGCACTGTAGGTTCTCCTCTACACCTACCTCGCTAGAAAATGGGTCTGGCGGCCAACAGAGATGGAAATTCTAGCCAAGAAACTACATATCTCCAATGGAATGGCTCTAGGGAGGCTGAGGAAGACCTTGGGAATCAAATGCAATGAGAATTCACTAGATCAAAGGCTTACCTGCACCTACAGTGGTTGGAGGCTACTACCAGTTGCCGGAGCTCGTCGGAGAAGACAACTCGAGTTGACCTGAGCTTAAAACTGCTCCTCCTCCGAGCCTCCTCAGTGGTTTGTTACTCTGGCTACTCTGATTTGGTTGGTTTCTCTTGGTTTTTCTCCACTTCCCAAGCTTTCTCCCTCTCTTTTTTCCCTCAAGATTTCCTTCCTCCTTTTCTTCTTTGAAAATGGGCGTATTTATAGACTTGCAAGGGCTAGGCTATTTGTTGAGGTTATTATGATAGAGTGGAAGGTAGTTAGGTTGTTAGGGTTTGTTTAGGCTATTATAGTTTGTTGAGGATGTTATGAAGGAGTGGATGTAGACACCCCATATGCTTGCAATTGGACCCTAATCCTAGACCTAATCTAAAACCCTTGACTTAACCCTAAATCCACAACCCAAGTCTAACCTAAACCCTAGTGTAAATCCTTAGGCTTAGCAAACCCTAGCCTAAAATCCTAAACCTAGACCTAATTCAAAACCCAAATCCAAAACACTTAACCTAATTCAAAACACAATCCAAAGCCTTAAGCTAGCCTAAACTCTAACTTAAACCCTAAACCTAACCCTAAACCCTAATTGAAAACCCTAACAACCTATGACAACCCTAACCACTTCTCACTCCACCATAACAACCGCTAACCACCTATAACAACTTCTAATAACCTACAACAAACCCTAACCACTTCCCACTCTACCATAACAACTCATAACAAACCATAACAACTCTAACCACTTACCACTACACCATAATAACCCTAACCACTTCTCACTTCACCACCACCCATAACAACCGAAAACAAACTACCTCCCACTGCAAGCCTATAAATACCCCCCCATTTGCAAGAGAAAGAAGGGGGAGAAAAGGAGAGAAAAAATTTGGAAAATTTGAGTGGAGAGCAACCAATGAGATTTCTTATAACCAGAGCAACCAGAGGAGTCTTAGATCAAAGAGGAAGCTTAGAGAGGAGAAGAAATCAAGCTTTAGGCAAACTCCTATGAGCTCCTACAAGCTTCGGCGACCTCCGTCACTTCTAGCTCAGGTAAGCCCTAATCTGTGCTCAATTTCTTTCCAATTCAGTTCCCCAAGTCCTCCTCTACCTTCCCCAATCGATTCCAGTAAAGTTAGGTGATTCCCTTGGCCGAAATCAAGCAAATTTTGGGTCATCGGACCCGATTGTCCGGTAGGAGAGGTGGGGGCATGAATCCAGTGAGTGATTCGTGCCCTAGCGTGCTCCATTCGATTAGGCATGGTCGTTCCTTGCTTCACCCCATTGAACGCCGCAACATCTCCTCTGAAAGCCTCCAGGAGAAGCTTGCTGGACACGTCTTCACCATCGCCAGAGAAGAAGGTGAATAGTGAGTCTTGATCGAGTGCCTCTTGCCTTGCCACATCTCTCCGAGCATCAAGGAACATTCCTCTGCTCTTCCCCTGCAGTCTGGAAGCTTCATCACCTCGATTCAAGCCCCGAATGACCTCCACAGTCGACGCCACCGGAGATGACGAGAATCCTTACCCTTTCCCTATGTGTGACCAGAATCCTTACCCTTTCTCTGGCCCGCATTCATCTTGCATTATCCATTAGGCACGGATCACACATGCATTCTGCATTTTGTTTAGTTTCTTGATTTTCTTGTGTTTGTTTTGGTTTTCCTCGTCTTTCCATTAAAAGACTAGGTGGTGACTCCTTTCCTTATCCTTTTTTGTCTTCCCTTTGGTGTTTCCGGGTCTTATCTCTTCTTCCAGATTCACCATCTTCGTCGTGAATGTATCGGATCTCCTCGAGTGTTTCCGCACACTGAGTAGCAGGTGAACCGTGCCAAGGGTTCCACTGGCATGGTCATAGGAACTGGCGACTGCGCTATGGATAACCAGATTCTAGCTTTCGTTCTGGTTTCCCTACTTGTCTTTGGTCTGTTTACATTGTGCTTGCTTGCTTGTTCAGTTACTTGTACATATTTGACTGAACATGCCTTTTTTTGCTTTCTTTACACTATTGCTATGCCACTGCACATGCACATGATCTGATTCATGCTTTGTTTGTCGATGCTTGCTTTTTGTTCACTTACTTGAGCACAATACGAGCACATGCCATGTTTACGCCTTTTGTCTGACTCTTGGATGCCATAATTGTGTGTTTTTTCCCATCTTTTTTGAATTTGCCATGATTAGGATAGTAGAGACATGTTTGCCTCCCTATCTGGTTAAAATAAAACACACAAATTTAGACGAACAAATAAATATGCGTAACTAGAGACAAATGCTCACAAATCCCTTTAGCTAAAACACACAAACTCAGTTGAACAATTAATAAGGACTAACTAGAGACGAATGCTCACAATCCCCTCTGGTTTATTAAAACGCAAGTAAAAGACACCAAAGCATATCGCATGAATGATCATTTTAGAATGCATGAATCTTCTCCTCTCGGTCTAGCGAAGGACAATCCTAGCAGCCCATTTTCTAGCTTTGGCGTAGGACGTTTTGCTAGTTTGTCTCCCCTTGTCCGTGGTCGTGTCGGTGCTAGTAGAGGGTAAAGTTCTATGCTACTGCAGGAGACGAGGCCACCAACAGACCACTTGTTCACTGCCTGCGCTTTGGCCATGATTTAGAGTGAAGACCTTACTTTTTGACCAATGTCAAAACCTAAACCAATGAGTGCGTCCCATGTGGCCAACCCCGCATGGGACATGCATGGTGAGAGAGTACACTTTAGGACATTCATCTGCATTGTGTGTCATGGCATGTAACCCTAATAACTCGCATTTGTCTTTGTGTCGTTGTCTAGGTTCTGATACTTGTTTCTCTTGCCTGTTTTCTCAGGTACTTTGTTGTGAGGTCCTCAGCCAGGAGCTTAGGTGTCTCCGTCGCGGGCGGCCTCCCATGGTTGTGTTCTCTTGTCTTTTCCGAGATATTGGTCACTTGTTGACTGTAGTTCATCTTAAAGCTCGTGTGTTTGTCCTCTTCCGCAGCTCTTTTATTTCACTTGCGGATAGCCATGGCCCCGTAGACCCGCAAGCCTCCAGTTGTTGTTCTGAAGGGGGTCCCACACTCGGGTCCTCCTTCTCCCACTTTGACTACTTCTTCATCCCTCTGTGTATCTCGATTTGGGAATCAGGGAGGATCCTTATCTTCTCTTCCGGGACAATGGCAAACACAAGTCACTCTAAGGCCTGTCACTGATTCAACTATGGTGACTACCACGCGGGTCCCAGAAATTCTGCCATCTGCACCCTATTCCTCGGGCCCTCCGGTTTCGGGAGTTCAAGGAGCTGTGGATTCGTCTATTTTAGGGATTGTTCCTATTCCGCTCGTGCCTTCTGACCTAGCTTTTTGTGGGTCTCCGGCCATGCAGGCTCAGTGCTTGAGGGCTTTGGCCTGAGTGTTCGAGCGCATGGCCCTTTCTCTTGATCATGTTGAGAGTCCTCCTCCTTCGACCTCTAAGGTTCCAGTGCAGACCACTATAGTATTGTAGGCTCACCCCACTAATTTATCGCCCATACCATCGCATCAACATCCCACTGCTCTGGCGATAGGGGCGTTATCTCTGCCTCCTGCACCACAATTACATTATTCACAACATGCATCATAGTCACCTAGGAGTCAACCCATTGGTTGTGCTAGAGTACAGCATTTCTCGAGTCCGTCACCTAGAGTTGTCCCGGTGCCTCAATTGTTGCTCTCGCGCTCAACCCCACACACAACACAACATCCTAAGAATTCACCTCAACATCAGGATCAGGTTCCAACACGTAGGTCATCACAACACACTAGGCGCACACCTCCCATTGTCGAGCTAGTGCATCTCGTCACATCGGCTCAACAACACAGCAACCTAAGAAGAAACGAGGCCGTCGCGTTGAAAGTGACTATACTCCAATGGGTAAGCCACTGAGCGTTGTTTTTCCTCAGGTTGTGTCGCTTCTGACACTCCCGGATCCGTGTCCCTCGCCAACTCCACTCCCTCGGTGGTACCACGCTAGCGTATACTGCGATTATCATCGAGCCCTGGGCATTCTACTGATAAATGCTTCACATTGCGGGATGTCATACAGACTTTAATCGATTGTGGGACTATTATTATTACTACACAAGGCATATCACTTGCACCCATATCTTTATCATCACCAGCATTTAGTTCAGTGCGCATTACACATCCAGATGTCACTGTTGAACCAACATGTCGTGATATGCCGGGTCAGCAAGGGCAGTAACAACGGTAAGGGCGGTCTCGCCATAACGAAAGAGACCTCACCCCACTCGGAGAATCGCTGAGCGACATCTTTCCTAAAGTTGCGCCATTTTTGCGGCTACTGGAGATTCGCCCACCACCGGCTCGCTTCCTTAGTGGTATAAGGCAAACTTGTTTTGCCGATACCATCACGTACGTGGGCATTCGACAAATGGGTGTCACACTCTCCGGAATGCTGTCTAGAATTTGATTGACAATGGGAGCATTGTCGTCAACACACAAGAGGCAGCTCACACATACACTTGCACACACACTTGCATGCACACGTGCACACCCTAGAATAGCCGACCTTACCATGCATGGGCCTGCAAGCTCCGAGGATACTAGAACCTCAGGGGTTTTCCCCTTTCTCCCAATTTTTCCCGGGGAATCCATCGAGCTTGTTCTTTTTTACCTAGCTTGTACTCTCCTTGCTTCTTTTTGGCAGCACATGTGTATGCCGCTCTTGTTCTTCTTCCCCATCTGCCTAGTTTGTCCTTCTTTCTTTTCATAGTTCTGTTCGGTGCCACTCGTATGCGCCACTCCTGTTCTTGTTCCCTTGTGGGGGGGTCCACCCTTAAAGTTTGCCGATTTGCCATGCGCTGATCTAACCCAAAACTTGCAAATACCATGGATCAAGTGGGAGACAACCAACACAACAGATATCAACTCAGACAAAGATGAAGTTAAAATGACATCAGCAGAATCAACATTCACATTGACTGTTTCAGTTTCAATAATGGTTGTGATGGCTACAGATACACATGCCTTGATTCCGATTTCCAGTGGCGCTGTAAGGAGTTACTTTGAACCCCAATGGCATCAGCAAAATAGCAACGACAAGGGCTGGAGTTGTATCCTTTTCCTGTGTTTCCTCTGTTTTCTTTCTACATCATCATGTATCAAAAAACAAAAAAAATAGAAAAAGTACAAAAGATAAATAAATAGAAAAGGAAAAAACATAAAACAATAGAAAAACATCTAGAACAATTAGAGGGTAGTTTGCTTGTCATTAACATTCTGCCCGATGATGAAAATTGGAAAAGCTTACCAATGTTAGAGTGGATTATCCCTCCTCAGTTGTCACTACTTAGACAACCTAGTTAGCAAGGGAGCCACCAAATATCAAAGCCAGACGAAGTGTCCAAGCTCCACAAGGATCCTGCACCTCGAGGAGGGAGATAAAATGTTAGGGGTGACTGAGAGTGTGAGCCCGAAAAGAAAACATACATTTGCAAGGGCATAAAAGAATAGAGGAGACAAATGGTGAAGAAAAGAGTCATCCCAAGAGTGAGAGGCGTGCGTTGTAGCTCTACCCTTACCATACCTTGGAGAGGAGTTGGAGAACGCACTCAGTCAAATCACACCTTTGAGGGACTGACCCACCCTCTTGCAATAATGGCCTCCTGAATAAATCGAGCGCTTATTACCTCCAAGACAAGGTTAGAGTGATGCCACACGTCTATGAGAGAATAAAAGAAAAGAAAAGACGATGATATCGAAAAGGAAAAAGTGGGTGCAGGACCTTAAAGAGTTTGGCATGGAGCCTAGTCCACTGTAATACCTTGTAGTGAGTTCGAGTGCCACTAATATCCCGTGAGAGCCACAAAACGACTTGTAAGTCTTCATAGTGGCAACTGAGTCGATGGTGTCATCCTCCTCTAACAGGCACATAGCTTTCCAGTCTAACTGAGGGCAAACCAACAACTGAACTAAACAAGCAAACAACCCTGATAATGAAGTCATCGAAAAAGCAAGATAACAAATGTGCACAACGATGAAACTAAAATCCCAATGCATGCATTTCTTGATTAAGCTCACTTTTACATAGCCAAATCACTCACAAATAATAGAATCCACAACAATAGCAATAGTCTTCATAGCCTTGCTTGGATCAGTCTTTTTGTTTGCATGATCTTGGCCAAGTGCTTTTACCCAGGGACATTCCAGCTCCTCAATAGTCAAAGTACATATACAGTGAGGACACCAGATAATGTATGTGCTACACGGGCCTACAGAATCGACTGTGACAACAATTCTTCTGCAACAGTTCAAGCATGGTAGACATTGTTTGTCGAAGGCCTGAGGACAACACAGCCAAATACATGTTTGTGGCCAGAGCATAGTGGCATAACAAGTAGCAGAATAGGGAATAGCCAGCCTAAGACATACTACGATGTCTCACATTACTTCTTGCCATCCGAGCATAGCTCAGAACAGTGGATGAGTATACATGCCTCCAGTCAAGGAACGAAGGTGTCTCTGGCATCAATGAAAATCAGCTGCAGCCGCTTCAGTGATTCAAGGAATCATTCACCCTTATGCTAGGGGCATGTCAGCTGCCTTCTAGCTGGACTCACACAATCTGATTCATCAAGGGCAAGACAATTGTTCTCTGATCAAAACCTACATGGCAAATGATTAGCAGAGACGATAGCATGGCTCTGAATCCAACGCCACAATCCAGAATTTGGCAAATACAATCAGGAGAATATCCTACAAAGGCCCGGCCAAATACAGAGCCATCAAAATGCCATGATTGAACAGAATACACCCCCAAACATGCCAGTCAAAAACAGAGGCCTTCAGCAAAGTCTCCTCGAGTCCTTCAGTTTTCCAAGTACAGTACAGGGAAGCGGTTTGGTTGCACATATTCTCAGTCACTTGATGAATGGCCACTTGCTTCAACTAGTGATGGTCTCAACTACTCTAGTGGCTCACGGAACATCTGTAGTTACAGCCTGGCTTCCAAGACCCCATACCCTCAAGTGATGTCCAGCTAGTCTAATACCAAGGGCATGTGAGCTGCTCTTTGGTCAAAGGTCACATACAAAACACCAGGTACAGTGTAATTGAACCAGAGTCTTTGACCAAGGGCATGTCAGCTGCTTTTTGGTCAAAAGTCACAGATAAAGCACAAGCTACAGTGTAAGTGAGCCAGAACCTTCTACCAGGGGCATGTTAGCTACTCTTTGACTGAAAGTCGTGTTTCAGGCACCTAACAGAACATCAACTTACAATGTAACCGAACTAGAGCCTTCAACAAGGGGCATGTTAGCTGCTCTTTGGTCAGAGGTCACATACAAAGGACTAGTTGTGGTGAAATTGAACCAGAGACTTCAACTAGGGGCATGTCAGCTGCTCTTTGGTCAAAAGACACATACAGAACATCAATGTAATCAGAGCCTTCGACCAAGGGCATGTAAGCTGCTTTCTGGAAAGAAGGACTATTTCGAGAATGCATGGCACGAATTATCTTCTAAGAGATGGTCAGTATATCTTCTTACATATAAGTGAAATTCACCACATAATGGCCCCAACTGGAATGACGATTATAGCAAGGCACTACACCATTTCAACAAACATTCCCCACAACAATGACAATCCAGGGTGCATTGGTACCTGAATAAGATTTCCCTTGGCAAATCCTTGTGGCTAAATAGAAGGTCAGACCCCCTCTCTCGCTTTCGAGTTCCTATCCGGACGGACGGGATCGAGGCATTTCCTCGCCTTCGAGGTCCTATCTGGACAGATGGGATCGAGGCATTTCTCTCGCCTTCGGTTCCTATCCGGACGAATGGGATCGAGGCATTTCTCTTGCCTTCGAGTTCCTATCCAGACAGATGGGATCGAGGCATTCTCTCTAGCCTTCGATTCCTATTCAGACGGATGGGATCAAGGCATTTCCCTCGCCTTCGAGTTCCTATCCGGACGGATGGGATCGAGGCATTTTTCTTCGCCTTCGAGTTCCTATCTGGACGGATGGGATTAAGGCATTCCTCTCGCATTCGGTTCCAATCCAAACGAATGGGATAGAGGCATTCCCCTCGCCTCGAGTTCCTATCCGAACGGATGGCATCGAGGCATCTCCCTTTCCTTCGGTTCCTATCCAGATGGATGGGATTGAGGCATTTCTTTCGCCTTCGGTTCCTGTCCGGACTGATGGGATCGAGGCATTTCCCTCGCCATCGAGTTCCTATCTGGACGGATGGGATCGAAGCATTTCCCTAGCCTCCGAGTTCCTATCCGGACAGATGGGATCGAGGCATTGTTTCTCTCGCCTTCGAGTTCCTATCCGGACGGATGGGATCGAGGCATTCCTCTCGCCTTTGGTTCCTATCTTGATGGATGGGATCGAGGCATCTCCCTCGCCTTCGGTTCCTATCCAGACAGATGGGATCGAGGCATTTTTTCCCTCGCCTTCGAGTTCCTATCTGGACGGATGGGATTGAGGCATTTCCCTCGCCTCCGAGTTCCTATCCAGACGGATGGGATCGAGGCACTGTTTTCCTCGCCTTCGAGTTCCTATCCGGACGGATGGGATTAAGGCATTCTCCTGCCTATGCGGTCCTATCCAGATGGATGGGATCGGGTCCTATCCATCCATTTGGATGGGATTAAGGCACCTTCTCTCGCCTGTGAGATCCTATCTGGACAGATGGGATAGGTCCTATCCGGACGGATGGGATTAAGGCACTTTCTCTCGCCTATGAGATCCTATCTGGACGGATTGGATCGGGTCCTATCCGGATGGATGGGATTAAGGCATTCTCTCGCCTGTGAGATCCAATTCAGACGGATGGGATCGGCTCCTATCGTGACGGATGGGATTAAGGCATTCTCCCGCCTATGAGATCCTATCCAAACGGATGGGATCAGGTCCTATCCGGACGGATGAGATTAAGGCATTCTCTCGCCTTTGTAGTCCAATCCGGACAAATGGAATCAAGGCACTCTCTCTCGCCTTTGGGTCCTATCTGGACAGACGGAATCCATGCATCCCCTTTTCTCCTGTCTGGGCTATTGGATGTAGTCCGGATGTTCCCGTCCCTAGTGTTGTTCATCTTGACAAACTTTGGTCCCCCTCTTTTTTTGGTTTGAGTTCCGCTCCATGTTGTTCCTTTCCTCCTGTGGGCTGGTATCCCGAACTACCTGGGCAATCCTTCCGGGCTGGTAACTCTAACTACCCGGATGACTTTCGTGATCAGTCACTTCCCCGTCAGCAGGCACCGTGAGTCCTGTCTGGCGCTTCCCTCGAGATGTGTGATAATCAGTCATATCTCCTAGGAGCTGATTGGTCGTCAACTTGTTAGTTTCTTAGTCTTTTGTTGTGTTCATCTATTTGGCTTCGGCTGTGGTGACAGAACCTCTGATACGGACCTCTGGTATGTTCTCTGGCTAGTGGCTAGTTGCTGGTGGTTTACTCTCACTAGTGGTTTCATGTCGGGTGTCTTTGTCAACCCTAAGCATCGGTCTCTGTTCTACTTGACCTCCGACCTCGCTTAGGAAGGGGTATCTGTAGACACCCCAATTTCCTGATTTTGCAGGATGATGATGTGGTGGCTAAGCTCTGACCTAACCAATGGCCATTTAATTCATGGAAGCCCAATTGGGCCCATGAAGGCCCACATAAGTCCATTTAGCCCTAATTAGGCCCATGCAGGCCCACAAGGCCCACATGGGCCCATTAAGCCGGATTTGAGCCTAAAGCCCATAAAGGTCAACAAGTCAGCTCTTTTTTTTCCTTTCAACCCAACACTTTTCATCCTCACTATATACATTAAACCATTACATCATTTAATCCAGATTTTGCCAAAAACATAGCCACTTCACTGAACCCATTTTCCTTCACCAAACTCTCACGAATCAGCCAATGGATGGTTCCTCCGTTCAGATGTGATCAATTTGGCTCATGCTCCATCAATGCAGCATGAACCTAGGCAACCATAACCGTTGGATGGCTCGCCGAAGAAGCCAGGATCGCCGTCCATCTCTATCGGTGAGCAAGGGAGTAGACAAGAGCGCATGGGGGACAACCGTTCGTTGTCTGCTGAGCTGGCATAACGGCGGTTGAAGGTGGTTATCCCAATTGGTTGTGTGTCGCGCGACTAGGCAGAGATTCTGTTGGGTTCTGTAACCATGCCAGCGAGGAGATTCCGCAAATGAATGCGAAATCGGATGGGAAAATCACGTCGAAAAACACAAAACAAATGGAGTCGCCACCTAATCTATTATGGAAGACAAGGAAAACCAAAACATGAAAAATCATGCAAAAACAAAAGAAAAGGACAAGTCTACGAAATAACCAGAATGCGGGTAAGGATCCCTGTTAC